>JANAVB010027799.1:5846994-6051994 GCA_029216955.1 Iris pallida | reverse complement strand
TCGGCTTTTCTTCTTTATGGAATAAAATAGGGAGTGTTTTATTTTATATATATATATATATATATATATACCCACTGACGAGATTCTGAAGAACATGGGGTTCCACTTAGCATCAGCCTGCAACTGTTGCGCTGACCGTCATATGGAGAATATTGACCACATCTTCCATCATGGGGAGCTGCCGGGTAACATATGGAGGATCCTTAACCAACTGTGCAGCATTGAGTCAGGCAGTGGGCGCTTCCACGATCTGGCAACCTCCTGGGGTTCTGCCTCCCACGGACACCAGATCGTCGCAGCGGCCGCCACGTGGGTCATTTGAAAGAATCGCAACAAGGCTAGATATGAAGCTCTCCACTACACGGCCAACCAGCTCATCAAGGAAGTCTTCCGCCAATGTCGTAAACGGAGCACCCGGTGCGCTCACAGCTCGAGGGCTTTCTGGTCCTCAGTCCTCCCCTAGTTCGCGTTGATTATCGGACCCCCCGTCCTCTTTCTTCTTTTGGTGGTATACTTGTATAGGCTTCAGCATTTTGCGCCTTGTATACTTGTTCAGGCTTCGGTCTTCGAGCCTTGATTAATAAAAATTGGGGGGGGCTTTTATTATATATATATATATATATATATAATATATATATAATATATATATATATATAATATATATATATATATATATATATATATATATAACCTATATAGGGTCGACCACCCCTTGGGCTGCTCTATGGGGTGTTCAGCCGTGTGTGGGATGCCCATTGTGGTTGGGTATGGTGGTGTAGGGGTCGTCTAGGTTAGGGTTTTGGTTAGATAAATATTTATCAACTAGGATGACCCTTATATGCACTTTCTATACATGGAAACCACTATATACACACGCACATACACAACCCAATCATAATATATATATATATATATATATATATATATATATATATATATATATATATATATATATATATATGGGGGATTTAAAATATATATATATAAATCCTCCATATATATATATACCCATATATATATATTATATATATATATATATATATATATATATATATATATATAATATATATATATATATATATATATATATATATATATATATATTTGCTAGATACACTACAAGTCTAATTAGGATTGGATTTGACTTTGGGTCAAGTTTAGACTAATGACAACTAGGAATATGTACATATGGGCACCCTATATATGAAAATATATCAATTTAATATATATATATATTTTTTTTTTTCAATTTAATATATATATATATATATATATATATATATATATATATATATATAGATATATATATATATATATATATATATATATATGCGTGAATGTATTTGGATGCACTACATTTCTATATGGGTTTTGTTTGGTTCGGGTCATGTTTGGTGCAACCGGGTCTCCTAAAAAGTCAAAAGTCTCTAAAAAATATAATTAATTAAACCAAATATATGGTTTAAGCCACAACTTGACTTGTTTTCATACAAGAGACATAAAATGGCTAGGTGTCATGACCCGCACCTGTCTTTCGGGATACGAGTACGTAGCCAAGTCCAGCCTATGCCGCAGTATCAATGGTCGTACACTTTCTATATCTCAATGTCAAACTCAAATAAACAAAATTATATCTAATTGCTCATTCACAATAATTGTTCAAATAAAAGTCCAATAGTACATTAAAATAATTTTCAGAACAAACCCACTAAATATTTAAATAAAAAATATCTACTCTATCTAGAATCTAAGGTCAGCCTCCAAGATATCTATCTCCCCAGAAAGGTCTCAAGTGCATAAAAGCAAGCATGGCAAGTCACCTGCAATGATCCAATCAGAAAAGGAGCAATGTAGTGCCCCGTCCCGCAAAGTCAATCGGAGGAATAGAAATGCCGACGGCGTTCGGACTTGGCCTTACGACAGCGACTCGAAGACATCGCTCAGGTGGGGTAGTTTCGGTGAACTTGCCTCATCTCTGCCTTCACTTAATAATTCGTGTGGTTTCAACTTGCACAAGTAGGCTAATATAAAAGCTACAAACGCACATAGCTAAGGGAATAATTCCGACCCGTCGGAATGTCTTAGAACATGGAAAACGGTCCCACGGTCTGCATAGAAGTCGGCTCAGCGTGCTTTCAAATGACACTCGGTCCTTCGTCCCGCGGCTTGGGAGAAGAAAAAGTTGGTATTCGATACAAACGATGAGTTAGCCTAAGTGAATAGGCGTCGCCCGCGTAAATGCTCGATAAAGCATGCACGTTTCCACTGCGCAAGGCTTGGCATAGCATTGGCTCGTCCCTCGGGTTAAGTTGTAGGCTTGAGTAAGTTAGAAAAAGTTATGCCGATCGACCTAAGTCATTCTAAGTGTCGACCCGCTCGTTCTGCGGTTGTCAAGTCAAATAGTCCCTCGATCTCAAGGGCTGTCATATAACGTATGACTTGGGTGATAGCGTCGCGTAAGACGGGAGTCAGTTACAGGCACGAGCCACGGTTGGCACGATGTAAAGTTAGCCACGGTCCATGGCACTTAAGGAACACGTTTGTTCAAGTTAAGTTGGAAGGCTACGTAGTAGTCGTTCCCTCGAGTTCAAAGATATTCGAGGCGGTCCCTCGGTTGGGAGCCTTGCGTCCTGTCCACGTTAAGGTGTTTCGAGGCGGGTCCCTCGGTTGGGAGTCTCGCATTCCTATCTACATTAAGTATTCGAGGCGGTCCCTCGGTTGGGAGTCTCGTATTCCTATCCACGTTAAGTATTCGAGGCGGTCCCTCGGTTGGGAGTCTCGCGTTCCTATCCACGTTAAGATGTTTCGAGGCGGTCCCTCGGTTGGGAGTCTCGCGGTCCCGAGGCACGTTATGCCAAGTGTGATTCAGAGCACGAATTGCTAAGTATAGTTCCGGTCGTACCAACAAGTAGGCCATGCATTTACGTGAGTTTAGATGTCTCGTAGGTGCGTGGTCATTGGACACCTTATCGACAAGGATTTCTGTCTAGACTGGTTATACACCGGGGCACCGGGCCCAGTCATCCTAGGGGGTAGACGTTTATAGCAGCGCATGCTTTTATTGCATGGATAGTCGGGGGCTTTCCATGGGGCTAGCTACCTTGCATCGAAGGACCCGCCGCCTACCCGAGCTATGTCCGCGATGGCTTGTCATGTCAGTGGCCTTTCATATAGATAATTGGCGTGCTATACGGCGAATCCGCATGCACGGTGTCAGTCGTAGCAAAGAAAGTATAAGCACGAGATGCGTTGAATGGGGAAATGTGTGCTCGGTTGCACCCAAGGTATTATAAAGACTATGATTCGGCTATACGAAAGATACGTGCTTTGGCACGAGATACGGTATCGTACTTGAGTTCTCAACACCGGTTCCACAAGTTTGGTTAATCATTGCGCGTTAAGTCGAGAAGGGCCGTAAGGTGAGTTTGGATAAGTCAGGTTACGCTGCGAGGCACGGCCTCGATGTTTGAGGTACGGGCAAGTATTTGACACGATTTAGTTGTTACGTCCAATAGTATGGTGCGAAAGATAAGTATGAGTCGGTATGTTGACAATGCAAGCACGAGAAAGGTCTAGAGGCAAAGTATGAGTACGTTATCAGTGCAAGGCACGAAGATGGTCTAAAGACACTAAATAGGCCGAGCGTCGGTCCAAAATATCGATCCTAAGGCAAGACTAGAAAGACAATCGTAAAGGGGGCTTGTATTGCACAAAGTAAATAAAACGTGTTGGTTTTGTATGGGTGGGCGAGAAGCTCACTCCACCAGTACAGTTGAGTACTGACACCCACACAGTATTTATGTGCAGGCACAGGTAGAAGCTCATGGTACGGGGCTCGCTTGGATGCATCGAGGCACGAAGTTCCTTGGCGATTCGAAGCATGCGGCCGCGTGAAGAAAGACTTATACGGGACATAATGTATGGACATCGCCTTCCGAAGCTTCCGCTGGATTCAAGTATTGTATCGAGAGATGAGAGAGAGAGCAGAGTGATTTGTAATGTGAGGCGAGTGTATTGAGTGATTGTAATCTCGGCCTTGCGCCCCTAATGTAACCATTGTATCGATATCAATAAAGAGCTTCTTTTGAATAACTTGTGTTTTGTTCTAAATTTTGCTGCGTGTTCAATGTCTCTACTCGGAACTTCTGGGCGACGACCCCGTCGCCGCCGCTGTAATCGGCCGTTATGGAATCCGCCTTGTGTCACGACCCGCTACCCAAATTGTTGGGCCAGGCCGAGTCATGCCCAGCCTACGTTGAGATAAAACATAGTAAGCTGTTCTA
Organism: Iris pallida; assembly: GCA_029216955.1. NCBI lineage: Eukaryota > Viridiplantae > Streptophyta > Magnoliopsida > Asparagales > Iridaceae > Iris > Iris pallida. Next base: position 6,047,711 of record JANAVB010027799.1, on the reverse strand, counting down.
AAGACAACAGGATAAGACTAAATGTGCTATCAGTTCTATAAGTGAAGAAGAATCATAAATGCTCCAAACACAAAAGTCATCTCATATAGTAAAATGTCCAAGTACAAGTGAACTGAAATATAAAACTGGATACATGTCCAGTTACAAAATATATAGTCTAATACATGACTACTCTCAAAAGTCTGATAATATAAAAGACAACTAGGCGAGGTTTCCCGCAGGAACATCTTCGTAAGGCAGAGCCGGGTCCTCGGCAGTAACTCCATAATAGGTATCGCAGAGTAACTCCTCCTCAGTAAGGACACCTACAACGTTATCCTGTCAGGACGGGAGCAAGTACTGAATCTAACAAACTAGCATATGAGACATAAAAATGAACATGAGAGGAATAACTGGAAAGCATGGCATCACACAATCTATCATGGCAAGGACACATATGTCATAGAGACAGATGTATATGTAATGTTTAAAATGGTAGTAGGTACGTGATCGGTCAATAGATGTACAATATACGGTGGCACATGTAAATAAAATGTACATACGTACAAGTCAACAGGCATAGGTGTACATCCGTACAGAAATGCGGGATAATGGCCTACGGCAAGGTATGTATATAAAATGCGACCTCGCTCGCTACTATAGGAGGGTCATGATCACGTACTCTACCAACAGTTTCCCCATAACCCATATTCTAATCATGTGAGAGATACATCAAGACTGTTCTAAGCATGGTAGTAACTGAAAGTACAATATGTAGAGATCTAACTTGCTACCCCAAGGATCAGCATTTAACATGGTGGGGTTTGCAGTTCATTTATGTGACAATATGTAAAGTTCGTAGAAAGTACTTGCCTTTAGCAAAGCAAAGCAAAACAAGCTGCGATAAAAATGCTATGGATGTCCGATAACTCGTCACTGTAGAAATAAATGCAATAACTTAGTTTTTACACTAAGTTAAAACACTAGGACTCTAATTGGTGAAACACGACTTGTGACTGGGCATCTAGCCAAAATGATAATTTTGGCATAGGAGACCAATGTGGGGTAACACACTACTTTAACTAACTTTCTAGGGTCTTTACACTAGTGAGGGGTTGAGGTTTAACACGGCTAAAACTTAAAATAACACAAAAAGCTACAAGTCATAATTAATCAATAAATAAATCAAAAGACTATTGTGTTCTAACAATTTTAGAGATAGACAAAAAGCCTAGTTTTATTTAGAGTAAAGTACCAAAGTGATCCTTGTTAATCATAGAAATTTATTATAATTTTTCTGGAATTTATTAACCAGTACAAGTATTTTATAAAAATCAGTTTTCCTAAGTGTACAAAAATAAGTTTTGGTTTCATATGTCAAACTAGTGGCAAAACAGTAAATTAAATACTACAAAAATTATATTAAATTAGCTAAAGTAACGTAGTATCTAAAAACTATTTTTCCAAAATTTTAGCAGCACTTTAAGTATTTTTAGAAAATCCAAAAATAGCATTGCACACAATAATTAATTATCTGCGTATTTTGTCCATGTATATAATTTGAACCAAAGTTCAAATACAGGACCCAAGGCCATGAATCAAGTCCAATATGACTTGTACAGGTCTTGAATGTGTGAAAACACATTTGGGCCCAAATATCCATACTAGGCTTGGACACCAAATGGTTGCAGTAATTTAAATATACTAAAAATACAATTTGGTAATAGTGCAAAATAAATTTAATATGGTAAAGTTATGCCTAGTGAAATATACATACATATGTTTTAAAAATACATATATATACATGTAAGGAAAAATACTTAATTTATAAAGTATATATATATATATATATTCAAATATATATATATATATATATAAGAAAACACTTAATAATATAGTGTATATATATAATATATATATATATACACATGAAAAAATATATATATATATAAACATATATATATATATATATATATATATATATATATATATATATATATATATATATATAATTTACTAACTATAAAATATATATATATATATAAAATACTGTCAAAATACAGTATATACATATATATATATATATATATATATATATATATATATATATATATATAATATATATATATATATATATATATATATATATATAAATATATAAAACAGACAAAAGAAAAAGAAAAGAAAACATAAAAAGAAAAAGAAAAGGAAACAGAAAAGAAGAGGGGGGGGCTCGAACCCGAGCGCGCAGGCAGGGGGGGTGTTTAACACTGCAACCGCTGGCCAGTGGGTCAACTTGGCCCGACTGTTAGGATTAGAGTCTCGTTTATTTTATTTCGTTTAGGTTAGATTATATATAAAAAAATATAAAGCGGTCCTGTGTCCAGACAGTTTAGGACACAGGTATCTATGTGTCCGTGCTGCACACGACACGCACGAGCCTCGATTTACGTGTCCAAGTACTGGACTAAGGTTCTCGTGTCCTGGCGAGTCTCGTGCGTGAAAACGAGACACGCACGACACGACTGAGTCATGTTACCTACGTGTTCGGTCGATCGGGGGGGCTTTCGAAGGGGCTGGATGGCGGCAGAGGCGTTGGCGTCGCGGCGCTCCGGTGGCGCTGGGCGCGGCTTGGTGCGGCGCGTCGAATGGTGGCGGTGGATGTGGGTGTTAGTCGCTGTGGGGGTGGCGGAGGAGATCGCCGGAGTTAGGATTTAGGTTTAGCTCGTCGGGGGAGAAAGGGGGCTGTGGTGGTCGTGGTGAGAAATTAGGGTTAGGGTTTAGGTCAGGGGAGAGAGGGGGAGTTTTATAGGGTTTTTTAGTGCGGTGCTTGGTCGGTCGGGCAGCCAAAAATGGCGGGGACTGCCCGTCGGCGTAGCGATCGTCGGTCGGGGGTCAACGAGAGTGGGTGAGGGTAGAGAGAGTGTGTTCGGTCGGGGGGGGGGGGTAGGTTAGGTTTAGCAGATAGGCACCCATAGATTTAGGAATTACACATAGGCTTTAACAGTGAGTAAATACAAAATAGAAATTATACTCCGCAATTTAAAATATTTAAGAAATTGCAAACTGATATGAAAATAATTTAAATAATTACAAAACTGTATTAAAACAATTTTAATAATTGCAAAGTGATATCAAAACATTTAAATAAATTACAAAATAATATTTTTAATATATAAAACTCATTTAAAAATCATTTAAAAATTCTAGAAAAATTCCTAAATATTCCTAATAATTATTTAAGGCTATAAATGACATAAAAATTTAATTAGCACTAATTTAACTAAAATTTGAAAAACAGGGGCTTACAAGTCTTCCCTCCTTGAAAAATTTTGTCCTCGAAATTCACAAGGATTGAAGACCCGACAATATTCTATCATAACAAGCAATGTAACAAAATGACTAAGGCTGCGATCGAAACTAACCTCTAAGGTATCAAGCGGGAACGGGTGGTTCCCTCGCAGCGGTTGGATCGAACAAGTAAGGGTATCTCTCCCTCATGTCCGATTTTCTCTTCCAAGTAGATTCACCTGGGGAGTGACGGCTCCAAGCTACTCGTACTAGGGATATAACCTTGTTCCTCAGCCTCTTCTCTCTCCTGTCTAATATCTCCACTGGCTGCTCAGAAACTGTAAGGCTCGGTCCGACCTCCAACTCTGAATGATCTAGCACATGACTGGGGTCTGTAACATATCTCCTCAGCTGAGATACGTGAAAGACGTCGTGAACTCCTGCTAGATTGGGTGGAAGTGCAACCCTGTAAGCTACCTCTCCGATCCTGCCAAGTATCTCGAACGGCCCGATGTATCTGGGGCTCAGCTTCCCTCCTCATCCGAACCGGATCGTCCCTCTAGTAGGTGATATCTTCACTAGCACCATATCACCGTGTGCGAAATCCATCGGCCTGCGACTAGCATCAGCCCAATGTTTTTGCCTGTCCTGAGCTACTCTGAGCCTGTCTCTGATCATCCCGACTTTCTCTGCTGCATCCGTGATCATCTCTGGCCCAAGCATAACTCTGTCTCCGACATCATCCCAAAAGAGCGGTGTACGGCATCGTCGTCCATATAGCGCCTCGAAAGAAGACATACCGATACTGGCCTGGTAGCTGTTGTTGTATGAAAACTCTACCAAGTACAGATGGCTCTCCCATGATCCTCCGAAGTCCAGCACGCAGGTCCTCAGCATATCCTCCAGTGTCTGTATCGTCCTCTCGGACTGCCCATCTGTCTGCGGGTGATATGCCGTACTGAACTTGAGCCTACTGCCCAACTCCTCCTGCAAGCTCCTCCAGTAGTGGGATATGAATCTGCTGTCTCTGTCTGACACGATGCTCACCAGCACACCGTGTAGGCGAACTATCTGCTGCATGTATAGCTCTGCCAACTCCTCGGTGGAAAGCCCCATCTTGAAGGGTATGAAGTGCGCACACTTCGTCAGCCTGTCCACGATGACCCAAATGGCATCCTTCCCTCCTTGGGAACGAGGAAGCCCTGAGACGAAGTCCATCGTAATATGTTCCCACTTCCACTCGGGAATGGGTAACGGCTGCAACAAACCAGCTGGCCTCTGGCGCTCCGTCTTGACCTGCTGGCAAACTAGGCATCTCGAAATGAAACGTGATACATCCCTCTTCATCCCGTGCCACCAAAGATGTTCCCGCAAGTCACGGTACATCTTGTTAGCACCAGGGTGAATAGAATATCTCGATCGGTGCACCTCCTGCAAGACTGCCTCTACCAGCTCTCCCTTCGGCACGCACAATCGGCTGCCATGCCTCAGGGATCCATCCTCTGCTATCGTGAAGTCATCCAGCAATCCAGCTAAAGCCTGGGGTCGAAGTCTGCAAAGGCTCTCATCTGTAGACTGTGCCTCTCGGATCTGCTCCATCAAACCTGACTGAATGTCAAGCGCCATCATCTGTATCACTGATCCTGGCCGAACTAGCTCGATACCGAGCTTCTCCAGATCCTCCCGCAAATGCCGATCAATCATCAGGTACCATGCCATCGGATGCCTGCTCAGCGCATCCGCCACCACATTTGCCTTCCTGGGGTGATACTGTAAATCGATGTCGAAGTCCTTCATCAACTCCAACCATCGTCTTTGCCTCATGTTCAGCTCTTTCTACGTGAACACATACTTCAAGCTTTTATGGTCAGTAAAGATCTCCACACCCTCTCCGTATAAGTAATGTTTCCATAACTTGAGTGCAAAGATCACCGCAGCTAACTCGAGGTCATGGGTAGGATAATTCCGCTCATGAGTCCGCAATTGCCTAGATGCATAAGCAATCACTTTCCCATGCTGCTGTAGGACACATACTAGCCCTTTCCCAGAAGCTTCGCTGTATATGGTGAACCTCCAGAACCTGAAGGTAAAGTCAGAACTGGAGCGGTCGTCAGCCTCCTCTTCAGCTCCTCAAACGCTGTCTGGCAGTCCTCTGACCAAATGTACTATGCGTCCTTCCGCGTCAGCTTCGTCATGGGTTCAGCTATCCTAGTAAAGTCCTGGACGAACTTTCTATAATAGCCTGCTAAACCCAGAAAACTCCTGATCTCTGAAACTGACGTCGGAGCCTTCCACGTCTCAACTACAGCAATCTTCCTAGGATCCACCGAGATTCCATCTCCAGTGACTACATGGCCGAGAAACTCCACTCGGTCGAAAAAGAACTCGCACTTCGGCAATTTGGCAAACAATCTCTCCTGCCTCAGAATCCCCAAAACTATCCGTAAGTGCTCTGCATGCTCTTCTGGCGTCTTCGAGTATATCAGGATGTCGTCGATAAATACTACGACGAACTTATCTAGATACTGGTAGAATGTCTTATTCATCAAATTCATAAAGACAGCTGGCGCATTTGTGAGACCAAATGGCATCACCAGAAACTCGTACTGCCTGTACTTCGTGTTGAACGCCGTCTTCTGGATGTCTGCTGGCCTAACCTTCACCTGGTGGTACCCGGATCTCAAATCTATCCTGGAAAACACCTTCGCCCCGCTCAACTGGTCGAACAAATCATCTATCCTGGGTAGAGGATATTTGTTCTTGATGGTGATGGCATTCAAGGCCCGGTAGTCAATACACAACCGGAATGTACCATCCTTCTTAGGTACAAAGAGCACTGGTGCTCCCCATGGAGAAGCACTGGATCGAATGAAACCCTTTTTTCAACAGGTCATCAATCTGCTCTTTCATCTCTATGGCCTCCTTGGGATTCAGACCCATGAAGTCCTTAATCATCCCCGCTCTCTGTCGTAGCTCTACATGTGGTGGGACCACGGGACGTCCCTAAGAACGCTCCATGCTCTGGCGGAGTAGGGTAGTCTGCTCCTGATGAGTTGTTAGGAACCCCTGGATCAGTGTGAGCAGCTGGTTCCCGTCGTGTGTGACGGAAGCCTGGGTGGGTATAGTGATAGGGGGTTGTGGAAGTATCGGGTCCTGTGGGGCCTGTGATATGGAAGGTGGTATCTGGGTTTGTGGATCTGTGGAGTGGGGGAATGTGGTAGGTGGATATGTATCAGTCAACTGGTCAGCTGACTGGATATGGAGGGCCCCATTCTCGGGGGTAACATACTGGGATGAACGAGTAAGCACCATCTAAATTACACATAAAAAAAACTTATAAGGACTTTATTTAAAGTAAGTAATCATATGCAAGAAAATCTAATTATAATAACAAACATGTGATGTATTTCCTATGTTGCAATCCTAGCATTCCTCTAGGTATTCTAAACGTCTTTCCTAATGTTGTCTAATTATCTTAAGTTCCTAATTGCAGGCATGCTTGGTACAATAACGTAACCAAACAGTTTAGTCAGGACCTGCGTGGGCCACCACTAAAAACATGTCACGACCCGCTACCCAAATTGTTGGGCCAGGCCGAGTCATGTCCAGCCTACGTTGAGATAAAACGTAGTAAGCTGTTCTAAAGACAACAGGATAAGACTAAATGTGCTATCAGTTCTATAAGTGGAGAAGAATCATAAATGCTCCAAACACAAAAGTCATCTCATATAGTAAAATGTCCAAGTACAAGTGAACTGAAATGTAAAACTGGATACATGTCCAGTTACAAAATGTATAGTCTAATACATGACTACTCTCAAAAGTCTGATAATACAAAAGACAACTAGGCGAGGTTTCCCGCAGGAACATCCTCGTAAGGCAGAGCCGGGTCCTCAGCAGTAACTCCATAATAGGTGTCGCAGAGTAACTCCTCCTCAGTAAGGACACCTACAACGTTATCCTCTCAGGACGGGAGCAAGTACTGAATCTAACAAACTAGCATATGAGACATGAAAATGAACATGAGAGGAATAACTGGAAAGCATGGCATCACACAATCTATCATGGCAAGGACACATATGTCATAGAGACAGATGTATATGTAATGTTTAAAATGGTAGTAGGTACGTGATCGGTCAATAAATGTACAATGTACGGTGGCACATGTAAATAAAATATACATATGTACAAGTCAACAGGAATAGGTGTACATCCGTATAGAAATACGGGATAATGGCCTACGGCAAGGTATGCATATAAAATGCGACCTCGCTCGCTACTATAGGGGGGTCATGATCACGTACTCTACCAACAGTTTTCCCATAACCCATATTCTAATCATGTGAGAGATACATCAAGACTGTTCTAAGCATGGTAGTAACTGAAAGTACAATATGTAGAGATCTAACTTGCTACCCCAAGGATCAGCATTTAACATGGTGGGGTTTACAGTTCATTTATGTGACAATATGTAAAGTTCATAGAAAGTACTTGCCTTTAGCAAAGCAAAGCAAAACAAGCTGCGATAAATGTGCTATGGATGTCCGGTAACTCGTCACTGTAGAAATAAATACAATAACTTAGTTTTTACACTAAGTTAAAACACTAGGACTCTAATTGGTGAAACACGACTTGTGACTGGACACCTAGCCAAAATGATGATTTTGGCATAGGAGACCAATGTGGGGTAACACACTACTTTAACTAACTTTCTAGGGTCTTTACACTAGTGAGGGGTTGAGGTTTAACATGGCTAAAACTCAAAATAACACAAAAAACTACAAGTCGTAATTAATCAATAAATAAATCAAAAGACCATTGTGTTCTAACAATTTTAGAGATAGACAAAAAGCCTAGTTTTGTTCAGAGTAAAGTACTAAAGTGATCCTTGTTAATCATAGAAATTTATTATAATTTTTCTGGAATTTATTAACCAGTACAAGTATTTTATAAAAATCAGTTTTCCTAAGTGTACAGAAAATAAGTTTTGGTTTCATATGCCAAACTAGTGGCAAAACAGTAAATTAAATACTACAAAAATTATTTTAAATTAGCTAGAGTAACGTAGTATCTAAAAACTATTTTTCCAGAATTTTAGCAGTAATTTAAGTATTTTTAGAAAATCCAAAAACAGCATTGCACACAATAATTAATTATCTGCGTATTTTGTCCATGTATATAATTTGAACCAAAGTTCAAATACAGGACCCAAGGCCATGAATCAAGTCCAATATGACTTGTACAGGTCTTGAATGTGTGAAAATATATTTGGGCCCAAATACCCATACTAGGCTTGGACACCAAATGGTTGCAGTAATTTAAATATACTAAAAATACAATTTGATAATAGTGCAAAATAAATTTAATATGGTAAAGTTATGCCTAGAGAAAATAAACATACATATGTTTTAAAAATACATATATATACATGTAAGGAAAAATACTTAATTTATAAAGTATATATATATATATATATATATATATATATATATATATATATATATATATATATATATATATATATATATAAGAAAACACTTAATAATATAGTGTATATATAATATATATATATATATATATATATATATATATATATATATATATATATATATATATATATATATATATATATATATATATATATATATATATTATATATATATATATAAACATATATATATATAATTTACTAACTATAAAATATATATATATATAAAATACTGTCAAAATACAGTATATACATATATATATATATATATATATATATATATATATATATATATATATATATATATATATATATATATATATATATTTATATATATATATATATATATATATATATATAAATATATATATATATTAATATATATATATATATATATATATATATATATATATATATATATATATATATATATATATATATATAGAAATATATAAAACAGAAAAAAGAAAAAGAAAAGAAAACAGAAAAAGAAAAAGAAAAGGAAACAGAAAAGAAGAGGGGGGGCTCAAACCCGAGCGCGCAGGCAGGGGGGTGTTTAACACTGCAACCGCTGGCCAGTGGGTCAACTTGGCCCGACTGTTAGGATTAGAGTCTCGTTTATTTTATTTCGTTTAGGTTAGATTATATATAATAAAAAAATATAAAGCGGTCCTGTGTCCAGACAGTTTAGGACACAGGTATCTAGGTGTCCGTGCTGCGCACGACACGCACGAGCTTCGATTTACGTGTCCAAGTACTGGACTAAGGTCCCCGTGTCCTGGCGAGTCTCGTGCGTGAAAACGAGACACGCACGACACGACTGAGTCATATTACCTACGTGTCCGGTCGATCGGGGGGGGGGGGGCTTTCGAAGGGGCTGGACGGCGGCGGAGGCGTTGGCGTCGCGGCGCTCCGGTGGCGCTGGGCGCGGCTTGGTGCGGCGCGTCGAATGGTGGCGGTGGATGTGGGTGTTAGTCGCTGTGGGGGTGGCGGAGGAGATCGCCGGAGTTAGGGTTTAGGTTTAGCTCGTCGGGGGAGAAAGGGGGCTGTGGTGGTCGTGGTGAGAAATTAGGGTTAGGGTTTAGGTCAGGGGAGAGAGGGGGAGTTTTATAGGGTTTTTAGGGCGGTGCTAGGTCGGTCGGGCAGCCGAAAATGGCGGGGGCTGCCCGTCGGCGTGGCGGTCGTCGGTCGGGGTTCAACGGGAGTGGGTGAGGGAAGAGAGAGAGTGTTCGGTCCGGGGGGGGGTAGGTTAGGTTTAGCAGATAGGCCCCCATAGATTTAGGAATTACACAAAGGCTTTAACAGTGAGTAAATACAAAATAGAAATTGCACTCCGCAATTTAAAACATTTAAGAAATTGCAAACTGATATAAAAGTAATTTAAATAATTACAAAACTGTATTAAAACAATTTTAATAATTACAAAGTGATATCAAAACATTTAAATAAATTACAAAATAATATTTTTAATATATAAAACTCATTTAAAAATCATTTAAAAATTCTAGAAAAATTCCTAAATATTTCTAATAATTATTTAAGGCTATAAATGACATAAAAATTTAATTAGCACTAATTTAACTAAAATTTGAAAAACAGGGGCTTACACCTTGCACGAGCGCAATCTAGGCTCGTGCGGCATCACGCCTTAGCGAGGACGATCGCTCTTACGGGAGCGGGGCGTGACATAATGGTATCAGAGCACGGCTTTACGTCCTTGGACTACCAATTGAATTCTTTAACTCTGTTGTTCCGCAAACTCTGAATTGTGCTTTCGCAACGTGATATCGTTGGTGCGCTCTCTCTCAAACGTCCCTCGGCATGTCCATACAATAAGTCTAATATTTTCGAAAGATCGTACAAGCGTTCAATCGAATGCATCGATAGGTGATGGCCTTTGGGCCGAAAGGTGCCGACCTTGAGTTGGTAGAAATGCGTGCTAGAGTTAGCAAGTCGCGTGCGTGCCTAACGAGTCCTACATAAGCAAATGAGCGTGAAAACTCGGAGTATAGTCCATACGGGATGGTTATACGGCACAACTTAGTCCGCATATCGCGTACCTCGACCTTTTGGTGCAAACGTGTCGCAACCGATATTAAGTACCGCTTGGTCGGGAACGAAAATACACTTGGAGGGTATATCGATAGGAATGTTATCAGACTAACGCTTAGGCGTAAACAGAAAGTTGTTCTTGATTTTAAGGAATAGTGCGAACGATTTAGTGCGTCGATGCGACATGAACGATTACGCTAAGGATTTGTCGAACAAATCTGAAATATGTCTTAGCGAATAATACGAACGTGATTTGGTCTAGATTGGATAACTCGAATCCCGAGTGGTGTATGGTCCATCTTGGAAATCATTCGAGCGAAAGATTGAGGATTGCACGAGTATGAAACGTGAAAACGATTGAGTAGGTGAAATCGAATCGAGGAAATTGATACGGATTGTATACGAAAAGTTAGCACGGCATGTAGATAGCGTGCACGAAAGGTTTAACTTTGAAGTTACGCAAACGACTCTGAGGATTGAAATCGATGTGCTCGATGGTTTGAGTTTGTATGGAACGATACGAATTGAGGAAATACGTTAGTCGATGACTTAAGATAGACGGATAAACGATACGTGAATTTGGGTTGAAGAAATTAATGTGGTGAACGATTAGAGGAGATTATCCAGTCGGACGATAGCATCATTCGTACGACTCGAAATTTGTTGCAAAGAAAGATCGTCAGGTTACGCATATCGTTGATGGTATTGAGGCGTATCAAAGATCGATATACGATAACTCAGGGGCACTCTAATTCGAGGAATGACGATCGTGCAAGTGTTATTATTCGGTTGGATGTTAGGATTTTAGTCGAGACGAATGTTGGATGAAAGTGATCGTATCTTGATGGTTGCGTTGATAACCACAACGTCGACGGTCTTGTCTTACGCGAGCGCAACTCCAGCCTCGCACATGCGTTGCGTCAGATTTGGGACGATCATTCCGCGTGAGCGCTGACATGGTGATTCATGTCGTAGGAATAATCAAACTCAGAAAATTTGGACGCAGCAACTTTGATTGTCCTAACTTGTCGGTTTGATGCGAAAGAAAATTTGAGGATGTTAGGACTTATGATTGACGAATGAATGGAACTTGTGGATTGAGTAGGTCCAATCCGCGCATCGAGAATGAACGAGTCTAAGACACGAAATAATAGTTACGCCTCGATGAGAATGATTATCTCACGGGAGCGTATATGGTGATTCGTGCCCATCGTGGATAATCAGACTCGCGTGAGATCGGAGCGTGGCATATTATTAAGTCAGACGACCTTGTGATCGATTACGTGAATTAGAATAGATGATTTTGGAAACGTGAAATATAAATTATGGTTTTGCGATGAATCGTGTCGTAGCGTGCTTGACTTGGAAAGATTGATAGGCAAATTATGCCGAACGTGTTCGAAGAGATAGACTATGCAAAACGGTTCGATGAACGAACGATATTGATACGATGTAGAATTGGTTGAAATATAAGTTATCGTAGGATGGTTTTACCGAATGACTCGGACCCCATGCGACGAACATTTGGGATTTGTGTAGGAAATCGATGCTCGATGTTTAGAAATCGGAGTGATGCGAGCTTGGGTAGAAAATTCTGTACAAACGATTTGGTTTGACCTTAGGATGGGGTCAGTGTTGATATCGTTGTTTGGGAACTATGATTCCAGTACTGATGAAAAGACATAGCCTAGCGGTTAGACAGACGTTCGAGCGCAAAACGATAGGTATTACGGAGGCACCACTCGCGAGTCCCGGCTGACATGCACGTATATCAGGGATGCCCGAATATGTGCACGATCCGACTCGAGTGGTGATGGCAGATTCTCTATCACGAGGCTTGGCTGAAATGCATGTATTTTGGGGACACCTAGAATATGTGCACGATCCAACTAAGTGATACGTTGAATCAAGTGAGACTTGAGGAACGAGAAAATGTTGAGGATTTTGAAATCGTGAGTTTCGAAGAAATATTGATGGTAATGCGATCATTGATTTGAAACGAGTTCGAATGTTGGTTGATTGGTTGGTATGCCTTACGACTAAGTTAGCAATAGCACGAGCGTGGCTCGAAAGCGAAGAAACGCGTAGGCGGAATGTATACGATTAAGTCTTGGCCATAGAAATGGTAGGGTGGTTTGCCTTCAGGAAAGTCTCGAGGACGAGACTTGTTCTGAGTGGTGTATGTTGTAGTGCCCCGTCCCGCAAAGTCAATCGGAGGAATCGAAACGCCGACGGCGTTCGAACTTGGCCTTACGACGGTGACTCGAAGACATCGCTCAGGTGGGATAGTTTCGGTGAACTTGCCTCATCTCTGCCTTCACTTAATAATTCGTATGGTTTCAACTTGCACAAGTAGTCTAATATAAAAGCTACAAACGCACATAGCTAAGGGAATAATCCCGACCCGTTGGAATGTCTTAGAACATGGAAAAAGGTCCCACGGTCTGCATAGAAGTCGGCTCAGCGTGCTTTCAAATGACACTCGATCCTTCGTCCCGCAGCTTGGGAGAAAAAAAAGTTGGTATTCGACACAAACGATGAGTTAGCCTAAGTGAATAGGCGTCGCCCGCGCAAATGCTCGATAAAGCATGCATATTTCCACTGCGCAAGGCTTGGCATAGCCTTGGCTTGTCCCTTGGGTTAAATTATAGGCTTGAGTAAGTTAGACAAAGTTATGCCGATCGACCTAAGTCATTCTAAGTGCCGTCCCGCTCGTTCTGCGGTTCTCAAGTCAAATAGTCCCACGATCTCAAGGGCTGTCATATAACGTATGACTTGGGTGATAACGTCGCATAAGACGGGAGTCAGTTACAGGCATGAGCCACGGTTGGCACGATGTAAAGTTAGCCACGGTCCATGGCACTTAAGGAACACGTTTGTTCAAGTTAAGTTGGAAGGCTATGTAGTAGTCGTTTCCTCGAGTTCAAAGATGTTCGAGGCGGTCCCTCGGTTGGGAGCCTCACGTCCTGTCCACATTAGGGTGTTTCGAGATGGTCCCTCGGTTGGGAGTCTCGCGTTCCTATCCACGTTAAGTATTCGAGGCGGTCCCTCGGTTGGGAGTCTCGCGTTCCTATCCACGTTAAGTATTCGAGGCGGTCCCTCGGTTGGGAGTCTCGCATTCCTATCCACGTTAAGGTGTTTCGAGGCGGTCCCTCGGTTGGGAGTCTCGCGGTCCCGAGGCACGTTATGCCAAGTGTGATTCAGAGCACGAGTTGCTAAGTATAGTTCCGGTCGTACCAACAAGTAGGCCATGCATTTACGTGAGTTTAGATGTCTCGTAGGTGCGTGGTCATTGGACACCTTGTCGACAAGGATTTCTGCATAGACTGGTTATACGTCGGGGCACCGGGCCCAGTCATCCTAGGGGGTAGACGTTATAGCAGTGCATGCTTTTATTGCGTGGGTAGTCGGAGGATTTCCATGGGGCTAGCTACCTTACATCGAAGGACCCGCCGTCTACCCGAGCTATGTCCGCGATGGCTTGTCATGCCAGTGGCCTTTCATATAGATAATTGGCGTGCTATGCGGCGAATCCGCATGCACGGTGTCAGTCGTAGCAAAGAAAGTATAAGCACGAGATGCGTTGAATGGTGAAATGTGTGCTCGGTTGCACCCAAGGTATTATAAAGACTACGATTCGGCTATACGAAAAGACACGTGCTTTGGCACGAGATACGGCATCGTACTTGAGTTCTTAACACCGGTTCCACAAGTTTGGTTAATCGTTGCGCGTTAAGTCGAGAAGGGCCGTAAGGTGAGTTTGGATAAGTCAGGTTACGCTGCGAGACACGGCCTCGATATTTGAGGCACGGGCAAGTATTTGACACGACCTAGTCGTTACGTCCAATAGTATGGTGCGAAAGATAAGTATGAGTCGGTATGTTGACAATGCAAGCACAAGAAAGGTCTAGAGGCAAAGTATGAGTACATTATCAGTGCAAGGCATGAAGATGGTCTAAAGACACTAAATAGGCCGAGCGTCGGTCCAAAAAATCGATCCTAAGGCAAGACTAGAAAGACAATCGTAAAGGGTGCTTGTATTGCACAAAGTAAATAAAACGTGTTAGTTTTGTATGGGTGGGCGAGAAGCTCACTCCACCAGTACAGTTGAGTATTGACACCCACACAGTGTTTATGTGCAGACACAGGTAGAAGCTCGTGGTGCGGGGCTTGCTTGGATGCGTCGAGGTACGGAGTTCCTTGGCGATTCGAAGCGTGCGGCCGCGTGAAGAAAGACTTATACGGGACATAATGTATGGACATCGCCTTCCGAAGCTTTCGCTGGATTCAAGTATTGTATCGAGAGATGAGAGAGAGCAGAGTGATTTGTAATGTGAGGCGAGTGTATTGAGTGATTGTAATCTCGGCCTTGCGCCCCCAATGTAACCATTGTTTCGATATCAATAAAGAGCTTCTTTTGAATAACTTGTATTTTGTTCTAAATTTTGCTGCGTGTTCAATGTCTCTGCTCGGGACTTCTGGGCGATGACCCCGTCGCCGTCGCTGTAATCGGCCGTTATGGAACCCGCCTTGCACGAGCGCAATCTAGGCTCGTGCGACATCACGCCTTAGCGAGGACGATCGCTCTTACGGGAGCGGGGCGTGACATAATGTACAATCCGATTGCAATAATGTAACTTAATACAAAATAAGCTAGACAAGTAGAGATGAAGTACAACATAAAGGAAACATGTATATGAACTGGAAACAATAAACATGTACAAGAACTACTGGCAAAAACATGTATGAATAAGGCAATTAGTGATGAACATGTACAAATAAAACAGATAATGCATTTGAAATACCTTTTGACATGTGAATGGCTGGGCTAATACGGTACATTATAGATGGCTATCAACAATAAGAAGGTACGGCAAATCCATACGTGGGATGTATGACTTAGCTATCCACAATAACAATAATTGAAGTTTGTTCACAACCTACTAAGTGTTTCCCCTTCCGACTCACTAACAATCAATAACGGTCAATGATACAACAAGCCCATCGTGTCACAATCGTATCTCAACTGGATACACAATAAAATACAATAAAGAATAGATTATAATGCAATAAGAACATAAAACAATAGTGTACTTGTCTCAAGTTAAGTTACAGTTGACGTGACTTGATCATATTGGCATATAATAGTCTCAGATGTCAAAAGCGCGCAAGATGGCCTCTAATGATGGAACAGACCATGCTATTAAGTCCAGAACGATCCAATTAGCTTAGGGTCGATATAAGGAAGTCAGGATTCACAGAATTAGATCGTATGATTAACACAATCAAGATCAATCTAATTTAGAATTTAAAAATAAAATTCTAAATAAGAAAAAATATTTATAACCTATATTAGAAAATAATTGTGGTACTTGAAACTATATTTCACTAGTCAAAATAGTTTTAGATAACTACTTTAAAAATATACTAAAAATTATTTTAAGGCTAAACCCTAATTTTGTCAAATATATTTTTGGTCAAAAGCCAATAATATATTTTAGAGATATTTTAATATATAGGTTAATAACAAATACGATATTAATATCAGTAAAACCAGTGATAATAATAATAAATAATAATAGTAATATAACAACAACAATATTACTTATATACATCTATATATACTAATACATATGCACATATACTATATATATATATGTATACATAGTTAAATATAATCAATACACTTATAATAATAATAACAACAACAACAACAATAATAATAATTATTATTATTATAATTATTATTATTATACTTACTCCTCTCCCTACTTTTCTTATTTTCTATACAGATAATAAAAGAAACAAAAGAAGAAAGAGAAACGGAAGATTGAAGAAGTAGGGAAGAAGAAGAAGAGGAAGAGAGAGATGGGGAGCGCTCATCATGGCTCGTTCGATGCCAGTCCGACGAGGAGAAGGTCCTACTTGCCAAAATGTTAGAGCGGTCATGTAGTACCTCGACGCTGCGCCGGGAAATGAGGCGACTCGGGATCGAAGGTTGGCGCCAGATGTAGGGGTTTTGGCCGAAAAGTGGCCGAAGGAGTTTGAGATGACTGGCTGGGTGGCGCTCAGCTATGATAAGAAGATAGGGAAGGCAGGGGAGGGATGGAGCACTGGATCAAGAGTCGCCAACCTCTAGCGGTCACGGCACGGTGAACGAGAGGCGGCAAAGCGACGCTCGACGGGGAGTGTCACGACTCGGTCTCGTAGGACCGATCGTCCTCTCTAAGGCGTGATGTTGCACGAGCCTAGATTATGCTCGTGCAAGGCAGTTTCATAACGAATGATTACAACAACTTGCGACAGGGTCGCCGCACAGAAGTCTCAAGCAGAAATATTGAATATACAAGACATAACAAGCATTGACACAAAATCAGAGTCTTCATTCATACTTGAAATAAGATTACAAAGGCGTGTAGCCCATATTACAATCACTCAAGTTCACTTTTCTCTCATTTTACAAGTAACTCAACTCTCTCTCATCTCTCTATATAATTGACGAGTCAGTGGATGCTTCAGATAGGCGATGTCCATACATTTTGTCCCGTATAAGTTCTGACTCGAAGCAGCCGCACGCCTCAAAATGCCAAAGAACTCCGTGCCTCGGTACATCCAAGCGAGCTTCCGCGTCGATGAGCTTCCACCTGTGCCTGCATATAAAAATTGTTTGGGTGTTAGTACTCAACTGTACTGGTGGAGTGAGCTCCTCGCCCACCCATACCAAACCAACACGTTTATTTACTTTGTGCAACATAATTCTTTTATGATTGTCTTTCTATTCTTGCCTTATGATCAATTTTATGACAGAGACTCATGGCCTATTTGTGTCTCTAGACCGTCATTGTGCCATTGTACTGATAACTTTATCGTTGAACCTCTAGACCCTTCTCGTACCAACAACATCAGAGTGTCGACTTATACTCGTCTTTCCGACTCTGCATCACAATTCAATGTGACGTGACCAACTTTGCCCTACGGCCCTTTCTGACTTAACTCGAGACGACTCAATCACGATGCCACATTCGTGCCGAAGCACGTGTCCTTGCTATAGTCAAATCTTAGGCTCCATAATAGTGTTGCAACCATAAACACCTAACCCGTGCCGATTCATTGTTGGCATGTACCGATTCAATGTTGGCGCTTGCTATAACTCGTTCCTCCTGTGCCGATTCATTGTTGGCACGTGTTAACTCAACTCGTGCCATGCTTGTAATATTTCTGATTCAAACAACGTCATGTATGCGGATTGCTGCTTAGCACACCAACTGTAACACCCAGTTTTCCAGAAGAGGGTAATTTTGAAATTTTATAATTATAATTATTATTTAATGGTATTTATTTCATGTTATGATTTTTAGTGATATTTAATTATTTTTAAACTATTTAAATTCATGACTTATGATTTGGTGTCTTGCTAGTGTTCATTTCCAGACTGAGGGGTATTTTAGTCATTCTTTGTAATTTTAAGAATTATTTGGGATTATTAATTTTTATTTAAATTTATTAGAATTTATTGAATTTATGAGGTTTTTTTAGGAATTATTTGAGATAGTTTGAACTAGGTTGACTTTTGACTAGTGTTGACTTTGTAGACCTACCTAGAAGTTAACCCTAGTTAGTGGGTCATGGTTAGGTCAAGTGACTCTAGTCTAACCTAGCCTAGCACTTGGTTTAAGTCATTTTAGCAATAGGATTAGGAAGTCACAAGTCATGACTTATGGTTTTAGAACCTTGGTTAAGTTTAATCCTCATTAGCTTTGTAACTTGGCCCAAGGCCCAATAGTTTGACAAAACCTAAGCCCTAGACTAAGTGACCAGCCACCATATCATCCTTGGGAGCAACACCCTATAAATATTCTCCTAGTTTTTAGGGTTGCCTCTTTTTAGGAAAGCTCAAGCTTGAGGAAAGGTTTGTTTCTATTTCTTTTAATCCCTACAAATCCATTTCTCTTCCTTTTTCATTCAAATCTTCTCTATTAGGTTCTAATACACCCACTCTTGCTGCTACTGAAGTTTCATTTCAGTTTGTGGTGGTTTGATTGGGTTGGGACATCAAGGAGAAGAGTTATTGAAGGGGGGTTCTCATTGAAAGTTCAAGTATAGGTAAATTCCTCATCCCTCCATGAAATTTCGATTTGCTTACATATTCAGGAAGCCCTAGGGGTCCCCTAAGTGTCTGCATTGGTGTCGTTTTGGGTTTCATGAGTTTCGTGTCCATTTGGACACGTATCATGACTGTAGTATAGGTGTTTGTCGAAATGCCACTGAGGGCATTTCCATTGTTTTTCTGAAAAGTTTTTGATTGGAAAAATAGGTTTTATGATTGCTTATGGATTTCTTGTGTCGTGATGTGATTTTCGAGTCGTGTTGAGTCTGCACAGACACATGACACGCGGTCGTGCACACGCGTGCGCGGGGACTGTGCGTGCCCTGCCACTCGGGCATGATTGCGACATGGACACGCCACCCCGACACTTGGGATTTGACACACAGCATGGGGCCGACACTGACACGGGGCTCCCTAAGTTTCAGAGCCCCACGTGTCGTGTCGGACACGCACGAGCTCCTGCACCATTTTGTGCACTGCACAGTTTTCTGTTGAATCGTGCACTGATACGCGTGTCCCGTGTCTCGTACACGTGTTTTGGACACGTGGCAGGGTGTCCTAGCCCTAGCCCTAGTCTAGGTTGACACATGGACACAACCACGTGGGTTGTGTCGTGTCGTGTCATGCACACGGACACCGTGAACACGTGCACGATGATTGTGCACTGCTGTGTCCTGTGTTTTGCTGTTTTGGTCTTTTAGTGATTAGACACGGTTGTGTCCACTTTTGTGGACACAAACACGTCACATAACATGTACACATTGTGTTCATTCATTACCTACCACTGTATTTGTGTCTTTAATCAATTTCATTGTTCAACTCTCCATTTTCCATATTTTCCTGAAACCTGTGTATCAACCTAATTCACTGTTTTCCTAGATTTTGAAATCTGAGTTTTAGCATCATTTTAACCCATTAATCACTGCTAATTGCATGTAATTTAACCCCTAACATGTATTCCTATGTATTATCTAAATGTGTTAGGAATTTAGGGCCAATTTGGTGGTTGTGTGACTCTAAAACTGAGATTTAAAGCTATGGACTGATTTTACTGTTTAGTGTCTTCAAACTAGATTTCATTCTAGCTAAGTTCTTTGGAATTTCAAATCTGGGAATCTATGGGCAGGGGGTTCTTCCTATGAGTTTGGTTTTGATATGTTGAAACACTGTTTCATTTTAAAACTGAGTTCTTTTCTGATATGGAAATCTGTGAATGGGTTATGTGTGAAAACTGGAATTTTTGGGGCAATGGATTGATCCCCCTTTTCTTCTCAACTGATTTTGTGTTCTTCTACATGAACACTATTGCCCACACTAGTTAGCTGCTGTCCTAGGAGCAGTCCAGTCACACACACACTGTCCTCCTCTCTTCACTAATTTTATTTCCTGCACATGTTTCCAGATTTTACCATCTAGTGATATACACATTGTTCAATATGCCTCAATGCATGTACCACACACCCACACTTTGCCTCTCTAAAACACTCACAGCCACTCATGTGTTCCTCACTCACTCTCCACCTACACACACACAACCACACACTCCTAAACCTGTAAATGACAGTCACTACACAACACCCTATTGTTGCCTCACTTCATTGCACACACACACATTGCATTCATGCATTCACTTCACATGTGCCCCTAACACCAAGCCTTGTTCACACACACATAGCTCTTAACAGCCCTTCATCCAGCATCATTACCTATCCCAAATGCCACAACAAGTTAGCCCTTGTAGCTGTCCAAAAACATGCCACAATTCAACCCTATCATAGCCCCTACCATGCCCTCCTACATACTCCAATTCCCTGTCCCATAGCAGTAGTGTATACACCCTTAGCAAACCACAAAACCAAGTCCCATTTCATCCCATTCCTGCCTACACAACAGCCCAATATTTTTCCCCCTTAAACATCAGTCCATGTTAGTCCATGACAGCCAACTGTTAGCCATGGTTCACCCCAAACAACAGCCCCTACATACCCCATTGAACCCACACATATACATGTGACACCCTCTTATCTCTCACAACACACACATATACACACACACACACATTACCTTTCCCTTCTCTATATACTTATGCATATATATTAATGTGTGTATACCTATACATGTAATGCATATATATATACACATAGGGTAATGTATATCTATATGTATACATGTTTTAGACCTATATCTAAATGTATGTACATACTGTGATGTGCCTAGACCTGTGTATAGGTATATGGGTAACCTAATGCTAGTGTATTCTATGATTATGTTAGATAACATATCACATGAGTAGTATTTTTAGATGTAGACAATGTCATGTATTATGGATTAGCCTATAGGCATGATATAGCCTATGGCCTGTGTATGTCTGTTTGACTAGAGAGTCTAGATTAGACTTGCTTAGCCTTGTTTAGACTAGTTTGGGCTAGTTAGACCTAGTTTGACTAAATTAGACTAGAATTGGCCTAGATTGACTTCTAGGGTTGACCAGAGTTGACCAAGAGTTGACTTTGGCCTAGATTGACTTAGAATCATGTAGAATGCATAGTAGGACCTCATTATATACCATTTTGGACTTGTTGTGACTTGTGCTGTTCTATAGGAGACAGACACCACTCATCGGACAGTATATTCTCTTCAGACACTCAGGATATCAGGCGAGTACATTCTCTGACCGTTTTATACTTGTATGGATTTACATTCTTGCTCTAGATTACTGTACTTGATGCTGACACGACTGTTATCACGGATTGGTACTATATGGATCTTCTTTTGGGATGTTATCCCCTTGTATTCACTAGATACATATTGTGATGTGTGTTTCACTTCTATATTGTATTTATTGAATACCCATATCCTTGTATACTCATTGTGCATATTGTACTCTCATTATCACATGAGCCCCAGGGATAGACCATTGTACACTATTATATAATATTGTACATCCATTGTATAACATTGTACACTATTGTATAAGATAACGTAATTGGAGTAGATCCTTGTGTATTGATTGGGGTGGGGGAGTAGAATTGGTTATGTACTCAAATCCTATTGTACAACATTGTATAACTATTGTATATGTCTATTGTACACTCACGTACAATGGAGTTACCATTGTATTTTCCTAGCCCGTTTACATAACCAGATTGTACTCTAAAATCACATGTTTCTTACAGTTCTTACTTATCATATTTAGATATTTCCTGTTATCAAATCTCTACTGTTTTCATATATCTTCTTCTTTCAGTATTTCATGTACTTTACTCTATTGCATGCTTTATATTTCCTAACTCGATATGAACTGCGTGAGATGTTTTGTGCTCGCTCCCGTCCTGACTGGACCTGTTGAAAATATTACAGAGGATGAGGAGGAGGCCTGCATAGACACCTACTATGGGGCAGCTGTGGATGCCATGTGTGACCCAGATTTCCAGCCTGATCCACTAGTTTAGAGATTGAGGCTCCCTAGTTTAGGTTTCTAGTTCTATCTTCTGAGATATGATTGTATATATTCTTTCATTTTCAGTATTAGAGACTTGTATTGAGTTGGATGTTCAGTTTGTATGGCAGTAGACACTTAGACTCTTTCTCTCTGATTGTATCCTGTGGATCTTTTTATTCCAGTATCTATCTATCTTTTATTTTTATCATTCTGCCTTAGATGTGATTGAGACTGTATATTGTTATGTCCCCTCCATTCGGAGTGTATATACTGTACAGGTACCTTTATATTGTTAGATGATTGACCTAGGACATCGTTCTACCGCCGACACTGCGGCGTAGGCTGGGCGTTGTTACGTTCTCGTACCCTCACAGTGGGTGTGGGTCGTGACACGTTTTTAGTGGTGGCCCATGCAGGTCGAGTTTATGTAGTGGTATTCGAACTAGAGTATCACTACAGCCTGCAATAGGATTAGGATATTTTAAAGGTACTCAATCACACTAGGAAAAACTCATATCAAATTCATACCATCTCAGTTCTTGCTGATATTGTTCTCCTTGAATATAATTGTCCTCCTTTGATATTTCGACTCATTCTCAGCAATTGTTTGTTTGATCTGTCTTCAGGATGGTGGAGACGCGGTTACAGCGTGCCATTCATGGAGATACTGTAGAGGGGACTGCTACCTCTCAGCCAGTTCAGCAGGGTCGGGAGGCTACAGCTCCTGCCACCTCTGCTCATATTGGGACTTCAGCAGCAGCAGTAGCTGAGGGTATGCCTTCACCAGTTCGAAGGCAGGACCCAGTTATTCCAGAGGATCCTTTCCAGCCGCCACCGCCTCCAGGACATGTGGACGTAGCTCAGATGTTCGCGTATTTCCAGCAGTTCATGGACCGACAGCAGGCTCGGCAGGACAGAGGTATGGAGTTGGCCGTCACGACAGCCGCAGCTCGACCAGTGGTTCAGCAGCCAAAGACACCGGGGATCGAGCAGTTTCAGAAGATGAGCCCCAGAGACTTCATGGGGACAGAGGGGATCCTGTATGCCGACGAGTGGATCGAGCATATGGAGGAGATCTTCCGCTTGGCCAGGACTCCAGCAGACCTTCAGATCGAGGCAGCAGCTAGCCGGATGCGAGATCTTTCTCGCACCTGGTATCAGTCGGACCCCAGGATGGGGGTACCAGGGCAGACTTGGGAGCACTTCAGGGGCTTCTTCAAGAAGAAGTTCTTCCCAGATTCAGCAGTCAGAGCCTTGGAGACGCAGTTTGAGAGCTTGGTCCAGGGGAGCCTCTCAGTAGAGGAGTATGCGGGAGAGTTTGGCCGTCTTGGCAGGTTTGTTGAGGGGTTGAGCGAGACGGCGAAGGCCCAGAGGTTCCGGAAGGGTCTGGTCAAGGAGGTCAAGTCCCTGACCAAGGGGAACAGAGATGCTACTTTTGAGAAGATTTTGACGGGAGCCTTATTGGCGGAGGATGATCTTGAGCTTAGGCTCAAGAGGGGGTGAGACCCAGTTGGGGGCAGCAGCAGCGGAGGACCGGCCAAGAGGTCGCACGTTCAGCATGAGTTTCAGCAACAGTATCAGCAGCCGATGGCCCATTTCCAGCAGCAGCAGCAGAGGCCTGTTCAGTATCAGGGACAGAGACAGGTGCAGTATCAGCAGGCACCCAGGCAGCAGCAGAACACTGTGTGCAACTTCTGCAAGAAGCAAGGCCATGGGTGGGACGACTGCAGGAAGAGGCTGGGTATGTGTTTACTTTACGGATCAGTGGAGCATCAGTGTAGAGAGTGTCCCAAGAACCCGACACTATTGGCTCAGGTAGCACCAGGAGCTAGAGCTCCGGCAGGGCAGCAGAGGGGACCACCATTGCAGACTCAGCAGCAGAGGTTCGTCCAGCATCAGCAGCAGGCCAGGGGAAGCCAGCCAGGGCGAGCTTTCGCCATGACAGCCGAGGATGCTCAGGCCGTTGGAGATCTAGTTGCAGGTTTCGTTCTTTTGATTCAATTCTGAAATTCCTATCTTGAAATTAAGTTTCATCTATTTCTATCTGTTTCTTCATTATTGATAAGTTTGATCTGGTGCTTCATTATGATTTAATTTTCTTCTGAGATAAGTCGTATGGGCTAGGTCGCCTCGATTATAAGATTTTAGAATCCTCTAGGGTCATGCTAGCAGGCATAGTGAGGACATATAGTCGGACTATGGATGTATTTCTCGGGTGTGGGAATTTAAGGTTTTTGCTGCCAAGCGTGCGGCAATACAAAAATTTTAAATACCACAATTCTAGAGGTATATACCATAGTTGAGGACTCTGTGATTATCGTAGCCTTGCTCACTGGCATGACAGAGATTCTGAGTATCATGGTTTTGGACAGATGCATATGATTATCTGACGGTATGTTTGAGACTCTGATTGTGGGGTGTTTGACCTAGATGGACTACGGCCATTTTAATTTCGAGGACGAAATTTTTCTAAGGTGGGTAGGATTGTAACATCCAGTTTTCCAGAAGAGGGTAATTTTGAAATTTTATAATTATAATTATTATTTAATGGTATTTATTTCATGTTATGATTTTTAGTGATATTTAATTATTTTTAAACTATTTAAATTCATGACTTATGATTTGGTGTCTTGCTAGTGTTCATTTCCAGACTGAAGGGTATTTTAGTCATTCTTTGTAATTTTAAGAATTATTTGGGATTATTAATTTTTATTTAAATTTATTAGAATTTATTGAATTTATGAGATTTTTTTAGGAATTATTTGAGATAGTTTGAACTAGGTTGACTTTTGACTAGTGTTGACTTTGTAGACCTACCTAGATGTTAACCCTAGTTAGTGGGTCATGTTTAGGTCAAGTGACTCTAGTCTAACCTAGCCTAGCACTTGGTTTAAGTCATTTTAGCAATAGGATTAGGAAGTCACAAGTCATGACTTATGGTTTTAGAACCTTGGTTAAGTTTAATCCTCATTAGCTTTGTAACTTGGCCCAAGGCCCAATAGTTTGACAAAACCTAAGCCCTAGACTAAGTGACCAGCCACCATATCATCCTTGGGAGCAACACCCTATAAATATTCTCCTAGTTTTTAGGGTTGCCTCTTTTTAGGAAAGCTCAAGCTTGAGGAAAGGTTTGTTTCTATTTCTTTTAATCCCTACAAATCCATTTCTCTTCCTTTTTCATTCAAATCTTCTCTATTAGGTTCTAATACACCCACTCTTGCTGCTACTGAAGTTTCATTTCAGTTTGTGGGGGTTTGATTGGATTGGGACATCAAGGAGAAGAGTTATTGAAGGGGGGTTCTCATTGAAAGTTCAAGTATAGGTAAATTCCTCATCCCTCCATGAAATTTCGATTTGCTTACATATTCAGGAAGCCCTAGGGGTCACCTAAGTGTCTGCATTGGTTTTGTGTTGGGTTTCATGAGTTTCGTGTCCATTTGGACACGTATCATGACTGTAGTATAGGTGTTTGTCGAAATGCCACTGAGGGCATTTCCATTATTTTTCTGAAAAGTTTTTGATTAGAAAAATAGGTTTTATGATTGCTTATGGATTTCTTGTGTTGTGATGTGATTTTCGAGTCGTGTTGAGTCTGCACAGACACGTGACACGCGGTCGTGCACACGCGCGCGCGGGGACTATGCGTGTCCTGCCACTCGGGCATGATTGCGACACGGACACGCCACCCCGACACTTGGGATTTGACACACAGCATGGGGCCGACACTGACACGGGGCTCCCCAAGTTTCAGAGCCCCACGTGTCGTGTCGGACACGCACGAGCTCCTGCACCATTTTGTGCACTGCACAGTTTTCTGTTGAATCGCGCACTGACACGCGTGTCCCGTGTCTCATACACGTGTTTTGGACACGTGGCAGGGTGTCCTAGCCCTAGCCCTAGTCTAGGTCGACACATGGACACAACCACGTGGGTTGTGTCGTGTCGTGTCGTGCACACGGACACCGTGAACACGTGCACGATGATTGTGCACTGCTGTATCCTGTGTTTTGCTGTTTTGGTCTTTTAGTGATTGGACACGGTTGTGTCCACTTTTGTGGACACAAACACGTCACATAACACGTACACATTGTGTTCATTCATTACCTACCACTGTATTTGTGTCTTTAATCAATTTTATTGTTCAACTCTCCATTTTTCATATTTTCCTGAAACCTGTGTATCAACCTAATTCACTGTTTTCCCAGATTTTGAAATCTGAGTTTTAGCATCATTTTTAACCCATTAATCACTGCTAATTGCATGTAATTTAATCCCTAACATGTATTCCTATGTATTATCTAAATGTGTTAGGAATTTAGGGCCAATTTGGTGGTTGTGTGACTCTAAAACTGAGATTTAAAGCTATGGACTGATTTTACTGTTTAGTGTCTTCAAACTAGATTTCATTCTAGCTAAGTTCTCTGGAATTTCAAATCTGGGAATCTATGGGCAGGGGGTTCTTCCTATGAGTTTGGTTTTGATATGTTAAAACACTGTTTCATTTTAAAACTGAGTTCTTTTCTGATATGGAAATCTGTGAATGGGTTATGTGTGAAAACTGGAATTTTTGGGGCAATGGATTGATCCCCCTTTTCTTCTCAACTGATTTTTTGT
This sequence comes from Iris pallida, assembly GCA_029216955.1. Classification (NCBI taxonomy): domain Eukaryota; kingdom Viridiplantae; phylum Streptophyta; class Magnoliopsida; order Asparagales; family Iridaceae; genus Iris; species Iris pallida. Next base: position 6,020,738 of record JANAVB010027799.1, on the reverse strand, counting down.
TCTTCTACTTGAACACTATTGCCCACACTAGTTAGCTGCTGTCCTAGGAGTAGTCCAGTCACACACACACTGTCCTCCTCTCTTCACTAATTTTATTTCCTGCACATGTTTTCAGATTTTACCATCTAGTGATATACACATTGTTCAATAAGCCTCAATGCATGTACCACACACCCACACTTTGCCTCTCTAAAACACTCACAGCCACTCATGTGTTCCTCACTCACTCTCTACCTACACACACAACCACACACTCCTAAACCTGTAAATGACAGTCACTACACAACACCCTATTGTTGCCTCACTTCATTGCACACACACACATTGCATTCATGCATTCACTTCACATGTGCCCCTAACACCAAGCCTTGTTCACACACACATAGCTCTTAACAGCCCTTCATCCAGCATCATTACCTGTCCCAAATGCCACAACAAGTTAGCCCTTGTAGCTGTCCAAAAACATGCCACAATTCAACCCTATCATAGCCCCTACCATGCCCTCCTACATACTCCAATTCCCTGTCCCATAGCAGTAGTGTATACACCCTTAGCAAACCACAAAACCAAGTCCCATTTCATCCCATTCCTGCCTACACAACAGCCCAATATTTTTCCCCCTTAAACATCAGTCCATGTTAGTCCATGACAGCCAACTGTTAGCCATGGTTCACCCCAAACTATAGCCCCTACATACCCCATTGAACCCACATATATACATGTGACACCCTCTTATCTCTCACAACACATACATATACACACACACACACATTACCTTTCCCTTCTCTATATACTTATGCATATATATTAATGTGTACATACCTATACATGTAATGCATATATATATACACATAGGGTAATGTATATCTATATGTATACATGTTTTAGACCTATATCTAAATGTATGTACATACTGTGATGTGCCTAGACCTGTGTATAGGTATATGGGTAACCTAATGCTAGTGTATTCTATGATTGTGTTAGATAACATATCACATGAGTAGTATTTTTAGATGTAGACAATGTCATGTATTATGGATTAGCCTATAGGCATGATATAGCCTATGGCCTGTGTATGTCTGTTTGACTAGAGAGTCTAGATTAGACTTGCTTAGCCTTGTTTAGACTAGTTTGGGCTAGTTAGACCTAGTTTGACTAAATTAGACTAGAATTGGCCTAGATTGACTTCTAGGGTTGACCAGAGTTGACCAAGAGTTGACTTTGGCCTAGATTGACTTAGAATCATGTAGAATGCATAGTAGGACCTCATTATATACCATTTTGGACTTGTTGTGACTTGTGCTGTTCTATAGGAGACAGACACCACTCCTCGGACAGTATATTCTCTTCAGACACTCAGGATATCAGGCGAGTACATTCTCTGACCGTTTCATACTTGTATGGATTTACATTCTTGCTTTAGATTACTGTACTTGATGCTGACACGACTGTTATCACGGATTGGTACTATATGGATCTTCTTTTGGGATGTTATCCCCTTGTATTCACTAGATACATATTGTGATGTGCGTTTCACTTCCATATTGTATTTATTGAATACCCATATCCTTGTATACTCATTGTGCATATTGTACTCTCATTATCACATGAGCCCCAGGGATAGACCATTGTACACTATTGTATAACATTGTACATCCATTGTATAACATTGTACACTATTGTATAAGATAACGTAACTGGAGTAGATCCTTGTGTATTGATTGGGGTGGGGGAGTAGAATTGGTTATGTACTCAAATCCTATTGTACAACATTGTATAACTATTGTATATGTCTATTGTACACTCACGTACAATGGAGTTACCATTGCATTTTCCTAGCCCGTTTATATAACCAGATTGTACTCTAAAATTACATATTTCTTACAGTTCTTACTTATCATATTTAGATATTTCTTGTTATCAAATCTCTACTATTTTCATATATCTTCTTCTTTCAGTGTTTCAAGTACTTTACTCTATTACATGCTTTATATTTCCTAACTCGATATGAACTGCGTGAGATGTTTTGTGCTCGCTCTCGTCCTGACTGGACCTGTTGAAAATATTACAAAGGATGAGGAGGAGGCCTGCATAGACACCTACTATGGGGCAGCTGTGGATGCCATGTGTGACCCAGATTTCCAGCCTGATCCACTAGTTTAGAGACTGAGGCTCCCTAGTTTAGGTTTCTATTTCTGTCTTCTGAGATATGATTGTATATATTCTTTCATTTTCAGTATTAGAGACTTGTATTGAGTTGGATGTTCAGTTTGTATGGCAGTAGACACTTAGACTCTTTCTCTCTGATTGTATCATGTGGATCTTTTTATTCCAGTATCTATCTATCTTTTATTTTCATCATTCTGCCTTAGATGTGATTGAGACTGTATATTGTTATGTCCCCTCCATTCGAAGTGTATATACTGTACAGGTACCTTTATATTGTTAGATGATTGACCTAGGATAGCGTTCTACCGCCGACACTGCGGCGTAGGCTGGGCGTTGTTACGTTCTCGTACCCTCACAGTGGGTACGGATCGTGACACCAACTTATCTATATGAAAGGTCACTGGCAATGTCAAGCTATCTTGGACTTGGCTGAGGATAGATAGTGATCATCGAATGGGTAGCTAGCCCGTACAAGCCCCAAATCTTCTATGCGGTTTTCAGTATCATACTTTAGCCAACTCGCTTCCCCCGGGAACGACATGATCCCGTGGCCCCACGATTATGTCGAGGAAGACTATACCCTGTCGACAAGTTGTCCATGACCACACACCTACGACGACTTCTAGACTCGACATAAATGTAAGGCCTACAGATGATAAAACTTACTTTCTCTTCCTTAAACTTCTTTACCCAAGTCCATACTTTCCATTTTTCATACGAGAATCCCAAGTCACAGGACCGGTCTCGACTACCAATGGTCGCGTGTACTTTACATTCTTTGAAACACAAGGAACAACTATTACATAGCCTTCCAAATAGACCTGAACAAACATATTCACTTGTGACCCATAGACCGTGGCATTCTTATCCTTGAACCGACCGTGGCTTCTACCTTAGACTGACTTGTTTTCTATGCGACACTATCGTCCAAGTCATACTTTATATGATGAGCCTTGAGATCGTGGGACTATGTGACTTGACAACCGCAGAAAACATACGATAGTGCTTGCTATGACTTCGATAGCCCAGCAAAACTCTTGTCTAACTTAATTGTACAACAACTTGATGAGCAAAGGCTATGCCAAGCCTCGTATCGTGGGAATGTGACGTACACGCGCTCGACTTGAACAACCAAGTTCTTTGGATGCTTAGACTTATGCCACAAGCCGTGCGATACAACTTAACCAGTGGGACGCGCAAAGTGTAACACCCACTTTTCTAAATTGAGGATAATTTTGAACTTTTGTAAAAGTTCATTATTTAATAATATGATTTATGGGAATTTTTAATTAATTTAATACTATTTAAAATTGGTAAATTATAATTTTGATGTGTTAGCTAGTGAACTCTAGAACTGTTGAGCCTAGAGACTAATCATGACCATGGGGACCTAACCATGTGATTAGAATGACTATTTACAACTTTTTAGGCTAAGGGTATTTTTGTCATTTTGTGACTTTTGAATTATTTAGGATTTTAATTAATTGGTAAATTTTAGATTATTTTAATAATATTTAAATTGATGTATTATGATTTTGGTCATTTTTTATATTTTAATATTTTGGGAAAGTTTTATATTTTTAATATTGTTTTTATTGGATTTGTTTAGTCGGGTTTGAGTTTCGTCTCGTTCCGACTTGTATTGTGACCCGGGTAGCTTAAACTCTAGATAGGATCCAATATTAAGTTAAGCATGGCTCACAAGATCCAACATTTAAGTTAGTTAATTAAACTAATTTTTATCATGTTAGAATGGTTAAGTTAGAGACTTAAAACTAGATCATTTTGACCCCAAACTTGAACCTAGTCTAGACTTAACCATATGAGACTAGAGAGGGACAATTAGGACATTTCCCATTAGCCCTAATGGACACTTTATGGCAGCCACCTTTAGGAGAGAATGATTCATTTCATTCATTACAATCTTGCCTCTTTTATTTTCCTTTTGTTCTTCTCCAATTTTAGAGAGCCTTCCCATTGATTTGATCTCCAAATCAAATCATTCCTTCACCAAACCTTTTCCCAATCATTCCCATTCTCCAAAGGAAGGGTGCTACCAAGAATTGGAAGAGGAGTGCAAGGAGGAGTGTCCACTTTGAGGGATCTTCGTATCGGAGCCGTGTCCTAAAGGATTTTATTGGGATTCCACTCCCAATAGGTAAAATCCATCCTCTAAATCGATTTCCTTTGTATATAAATTAGTTTTGAATCCGTAGGATCTATCCTCATGCATGTGTCCCATTTAGATTCAAATTTGAGGCCATTTGGAGCTCTCTTGAGGATTTTAGATATGTGTCTTGTGTCCTACTTGATAGATCCCAAATTAGGACACCCCATGTGTACGTATGTATGATAATAGTTTAAATAGATATTTAAATTTAGTTTTATAATGGTTAGAGAGTGGATTGATCTTAGTTAGGATGGTTAGAATGAGTTTCATTTGGATACCTATGTTTGTATCCAAGTATCTTGGCCTATATGTGTTCTTTTGTCAAATTTGTCATAATATTCATCCACGTTTTTATTAACCAAAGCAACTTAGAAATGTCATAACTTTTAGCTTAAAACTCCGATTTATCTCCCGTTTTTAAAAAAAAAAACCATATCGAAGTTAGCTTTCCAAATATATATTTTAATAAGCCAAATTTCTTCTGTAACTTTCTGTAGAATTATTTGAGTGTCAGCTGTATAAAAGACGAACGTGTTTCGATATTTTTGCGATTCCGGGAGCTTCCGGACACGAAAATGCGATCCGTTTAAAGTTTCGAAAAGCTAACACAAAGGGCTACGTCATACTTTAATTTTAGAATTTAGTGAATGCCCAATTGGTACAGTATTGGTTTTAAGTAGAAGAGTGACTATACGATATATGCATTTTGTGTAACATATGAGCCTATGTAGTATGGGTATTAAATGAATATAGAGTATGTAATACATGATATGTTAGATGAATGAAATGATATATATATATATATATGATATATATTCTCTTTACATTAATGTATATATATGGTTGAATGCAAGCATGTAGGAATGCAATTAATATAATGTATATAAGCAATGCATAAATGCATGAATGAAAGAATGATATACAATGTATGCATGAAAGTATATAATGAATGCTAGATATGAATGCAAGGTATACATGTAATGATAGATATGAATGCATAATATATAAATAATATAATGCAATATATAATGATAGCATGTATGGTAATATAGAATATATGATGCAAGCATGTATATGTCCACTGTTTTCCCTTTTCCTTACATTTTCCTTTCCTTTCCTTTCCATTTCAATTTTTTTCCTCTTCTATTTTTACATGTTATATACAATGTATATAATGTATAGATGTATGTAAGTATGTAAAATGCATAAATGAATGTCATATATGAATGAATGAATCAATCAAAGGTATAAGTAAAATATAATGCATTGTAATGAATGTTAACATGTATAATGTATAAAAGTATGTATGTAAATGTGCATGAATGTATATATCTATGTAACTATGTAAATATGCATGATGTAACATATGCCTATATATAAATATGTATGTAATGTGGATATGCATGTATGTATGAAGGTATGTATTTATATATATTATCTATTTTATATTATGCATTGTTGTGGTTCACATTGTCTTGTGATTGTATGAGTGCTAGCCTAGGCTTGGTTAGGCCTAGTGAGACTTGTTAGACTTGTTTGACTTAGGTTTGACCTAGTTGGACTTTTATGGTTGACTAGAGTTGACCAAGCGTTGACCTTAGTCTAGATTGACCTAGATTCATATAGAATGCATTGAATTGCATCTTATTATCATTTTAGACATATTGTGACTTGTGTTGTTCTATAGGAGACAGACACCACTCCTCGGACAGTAGATATTCTTCAGATACTCAGGATACAGGCGAGTACATTCTCTGATAGTTTTCTCATTTGCTTGTCAATTACTGTATTTCAATTCTAGTTAGTTGTATGCGATTCTCTGTTACAAGACATATGGATATTCTGGATTCATGTATACGACACACATTTATTGTCTGGCCTCTATTACTAGAATCATTCTGGAATCATTTACTGGTATCATTATATTCTGGCTGGACTCTTCTTGAATCATTGTGTCGGATTTCTGGATTCACTTGCTGGGAGGGGAAATACTAGAGTAAGACATGTAGACATACCCCAATTCTGGAATCACCCCTATGCTGGAATCAAACTGGAATGATAGTCATCTCACACCCGGCCAGGTGTGTGATGTGCCGAATTACCTATAGCCGTTTACATGTCGATCTCGGTATTTTAAAACACACTGCTGGAGTATAGGCTGGACTCACCCTGGAATCATTGATCACTATGACTGGAATCGTCCCGTACTGGATTCATCTTGTATTAGATTTGTTTTGTACTGGACTTACATTGGAGTTACACTCGTATACATTTACTGTCTGGACTTATAGCATATTACCCTGGTTCAGCTAGTTCTATTTTTACAGTCTTTATTGCCATGATTCTTCTCTTGTTTAGTTACTTACTTTTCTTGTACTTATCTGTCTTTCTTACCATCACCTGAATATAAACTGCCATATTCATCAATACAACTGTCTATAACTGCTTTATAGTTCTCTGTCATTTACTTGGGTTTTCTTGATGAGTTGTACTCGTTCCTGTCCTGACTGGACATGTTGATAAATTTTACAGATAGCTTGGAGGTTGTCTGCTAGCCTAGAGGAGACACAGTAGAGATTGTATAGATAATTATTTTAGTTGTCTTGAGTTGTATTACTTTATGGATTACTGTATTTGAGATTTGAAATATTTTTTGGGTTTGTGTATCTTAGACACTTAGACTTCTATCTGCGGTATCTCTTTGTGGATTTCATATTTTATCTATCTTTTATCATGCTCTACCTTAGATGTGATTGAGACTGTATTTGCTATGTCACCTCTATTCGGAGTGTATATACTGTACAGGTACCTTTATATTATTAGATGTTGACCTAGGACAGCATTCTACCATCGACACTGCGGCGTAGGCTGGACGTACCCACTTCTCGTGCCCTTACTCTAGGGTGTGGGTCGTGACACAAAGGCTATGCTAAGCCTTGGATGATGGGACCGTGCTTGCTTCATCAAGCATCTATACATGCGATGCCTATGACTTAGGCTAAGTTCATAATTTTGTGGCAACTTAGACCAACTTTCCTTCTCCTAAGCCACGTAACGAAGGACCGAGTGCCATTTTGAAAGCATGTCGTACAAAGATTCTAAGTTGATCATGGGACAACCTCTTCCATGTTCTAACTCAATCCGACCCGACTTGGGATTATTCCCTTAGCTATGTAGATTCGTCTCTTTTATTATCAAGCCTACTTGTGCATTTAAAAACTTTTATTTTATTAGAGTGAAGGCCAAGCTGAGGCAAGTTCACCGAAGCCACCCACCTGAACGAGGAGTCGCCTCGACCGAACGGGTCTTCGAACAGCCGTTGCTTGGCTAAGTCCGAACGTCGTTGGCATTTTGATTCCTCCGATTGAGCTGAGTGGGACGGGACATTACATTATACACTACTAAGAAAAAGTTTCGTCTTCGATACTAACTGAGTAAAATTATAGACTTATAACTTGGTTCAACATCTAGTGACTCTCGCACATGCTTCGCCTTAACCAATATTTGAAACCTGACTTGTATTAGTGCCTCAATCATTTCATTTCAAACCAACGATCGCACTACCATCAATCTTTTTTCTTTTAAGCACGCTTTCAAAATCCTCGATACCGTTCAGTTCCAACGGTCATACTTGAATTCAACATATCACTTAGTTGGATCGTACACATATTCCATGTATCCCTAAAATATATGTATGTTAGCCAAGCCTCGTGATAGAGAATCCTCCAGCACCACTCGAGTCAGATCGTGTACATATTCAGGCATTCCTGAAATATATGCATTTCAGCCGAGCCTCTGAGTGGGATTTCCATAATCTTGAATCATTCTATCCACCAGTAGCCCATTCTATCAATCCTCAAGATCAGTCATACCGAGGATAACTCTCGAAACATGGACGTCTAACCGCTAGGCCATCTCTCTAGGCTAAAGTCATACGTCGGTATTGGAATCATAGTTCTCCAACAATAATATCAATACTGACCCCAATCCTAAGGTCAAACCAAAGTTGATAATACGAGATTTTCTACCCAAGCTTATTTCACTCAGATTTCTAAATATCGAGCATGCATTCTTCTATTTGTACTTACAATACTTAGTCCAAGGGGTCTGAGTCTTTCAGCAAAGCCATCCTACGGTAAGTCATGTTCAACCAATTTCTCGATATATCAATATCCCTCATCTAACAAGCAATTCACATAGTCTATCTCTTTGAACACGTTCTATATATTCCACATATCCATCCTTCCCAAGTCAAGCACGCTACAACATGATTTTGTCACTAAACCAAAATCCTTATTCCATATTCCCTAAGTCGTTTATCGTAATTCATGTAATCGTTCACAAGGTCGCCTAGCTCAATAATATGTCATACCCCAATCTCACGCAAGTTCGATCATCCACTTGGGACATGAAATCACCATGCATTCCTTCGGAATAATCATTCTTATCGGGATGCAACTCTTGCTTGAGTCTAGACTAATTTATTTACGATACGCAGATTGGACTATTCAATCCTCAAGTTTACTCAATCATCATTCACAAGTTCGACCAATCCTCGAATTCACCTTCGCATCAAACAAGCAATCCAAATTACCACGACGAAATCTTTCGAGTTCGATCATTTCCATGACATGAATCACCATGTCAGCGCTCACGCAGAACGATCACCCCAAACCTGACGTGACGCATGTGCGAGGATGGAGTTTTACTCGCGCAAGACAAGATCGTTGACATTGTGGTTATCATCGAAGAAATCAAGATGCGATCATTTTCATCCAAGTATTCATTCCAATTAAAATCCCAAGTATAGCATCAATCAAATAATAACACTTTACATGATCGTCATTCCTCGAATCAGAGTACCCCTGAGTTATCGCATATCGATCTTTGGTATGCCTCAATACCATCGATGATATACCTAACCTGACGATCTTCATTTGCAACGAATTCTGAGTCGTGCAACTGATGCTATCGTCTGAATTGGATATACCACAATCTCCACGATATTCAAGATCAATTTTGATCATTATCCCTTGAATCATTTACATGATTAAATCGTTCAAATCTAAAATCACGTATATTCAACCGTCTATCTTAATCATCGAGCAATATTTTCTCAAAATGTATTGATCTATGCTAACTCAAATCATCGAAAAACATCTTATTCCAATCCTTCAAGTCATTCTCAAATATTTGAATCATTTCCATGCACATTATCATCCAATCATGCTAACTTTTCGTGTACGATTCACGTCGATTTCTTCGATCGAGTCATCCGTTCATACATCTTAACTTTTCATCGATTCAATTTTTCCTACTCAATCATTCTCACATTTCATACTTACACAATCCCAATCTCGTGCACGTCATTTCTAATTCGTTCAAATTAATTTCATGCTAGCTATACAGTCATGACTAACTTTGAAACACTCTTTCTAAGGCTTTGCGTACTCGTCGCTTGCCGATAGACTCATTGGTACCCCGTATCCTCAATCGATCGACATCCCCGAGGTTATCCCGTACACCACTCAGGGATGAATTTATTCGACACATCCTCAAAATAATTTTCGAATCAAAATCAAATACTTCGAATGTCCATTCGAACCATTCCTTAAATTTCAAGCACGATGCATATGTATCACATCGACGATATCATCTTTTCGATAGTCCTTCAATCGATAGTTATCCCACATACTCAATCGAGTTCAACTCATTGTCGTCCGAAACAAATTGAATCTCGCACTCGACTTTGCTAAGGCTGACACAATTCTTGGTGTATATGTCCAGCCTGACTTAGCCAATCATGCTTACTTGAAGTTGACTTTGTTTAACCAAAAATTCTTTTATGAGATTTTTCAAAATATATAGACTTATTGTATGGACATCCCGTGGAACATTTGAGAGAGAGCGCACCAACGATATCGATTTGCAGAAGCAAAATATCAGAGTTAAAGAATTCAATCGAAAGTCTAAGGACGTAAAGCCGTGCTCTGATACCATTATGTCACGCCCTGGTCCCATAGGACCGATCTTTCTCGCTAAGGCGTGATTCCGTACGAGCCTATATTGCGCTCGTGCAAGACAGTTTTATAACGATCGATTTCAGCGGCTTGCTTTTTCGACTTATACTTTGGGACGCAACAACTAGTTTATGTCATCAACTTGGTTCGTGCTTCAACATCGAGGTTGTGCCTCGCAACTTAGCATAACTTAATCAAACTTGCCTTAGGATCGATTTTAGGATAGATACTTATGGCCTATTTGTGTCTCTAGACCGTCACCGTGCTATTGGACTGATAACTTGCTTATCGTTGAGCCTCTAGACCCTTCTCGTACCAACAACATCAAAGTGTCAACTTATACTTGTTTTTTTGACTCTGCCTCACAATTCAATGTGACATGACCAACTTTGCCCTACGGCCCTTTCTGACTTAACTCGAGACGACTCAATCACGATGCGACATTCATGCTGAAGTACGTGTCCTTGCTATAGCCAAATCTTAGGCTCCATAATGGTGTTGCAACCATACACACCTAACCCATGCCGATTCATTGCTGGCGTGCGTCGATTCAAGGCTGGCACTTGCTATAACTCATTCCTCCCGTGCCGATTCATTACTGGCACGCACCAATTCATGGCTGGCATTTGAGGAACAATACCTTGTTAACTCAACTCGTGCCACGCTTGTACTATCCCTAATTTGAACGACGTCATGCATGCAGACTGCCGCTTAGCACACCAATTTATCTATATGAAAGGTCACTAGCAATGTCAAGCTATCTTGGACTTGGCTGAGGTTAGACGGCGATCATCCAATGGATAGCTAGCCCGTGAAAGCCCCGAATCTCCTATGAGGTTCATCCAGCATCATACTTTATCCAACTTGCTTCCCCCAAGAACGACATGATCTCGTGGCCCCGGTGATCATGTCGAGGAAGACTACACCTTGTCGACAAGTTGTCCATGACCACGCACCTACGACGACTTATAGACTCGACGTAAATACAAGGCCTACAGATGATACAACTTACTTTCTCTTTCTTAAACTTCTTTATCCAAGTCCATACTTTCCATTCGTCATGTGAGACTCCCAAGCCACGGGACCAGTCTCGGCGACCAACGGTCGCGTGTACTTTACATTCTTTGAAATACAGGGAATGACTATTGCATAGCCTTCCAGATAGACCTTAACAAATGTATTCACTTATGTCCCATAGACCATGGCATTCTTATCCTTGAACCGGCCGTGGCTCATGCCTTAGACTGACTTGTTTTCTATGCGGCACTATCGTCCAATCATACTTTATATGATGAGCCTTGAGATCGTGGGACTATGTGACTTGACAATCGCAGAAAACATGGGACAGTACTTGCTATGACTTTGATAGCCTATCAAAACTCTTGCTTAAATTAATCGTACAACAACTTGACGAGCAAAGGCTATGCCAAGCCTTGCATCGTGGGAACGTACCGTGCACGCGCTCGACTTGAACAACCAAGTTCTTTGGATGCCTAGACTTATGTCACAAGCCGTGTGATACAACTTAACCCGTAGAACGCGCAAAGGCTATGCCAAGCCTTGGATGATAGGACTGTGCTTGCTTCATCAAGCATCTATATGTGCGACGCCTATGACTTAGGCTAAGTTCATGATTATGTGGAAACTTAGACCAACTTTCCTTCTCTCAAGCCACGGGACAAAGGACCGAGTGTCATTTTGAAAGCACGTCGTGCAATAATTCTAAGCCGGCCGTGGGACCTCTTCTATGTTCTAACTCAACCCGACCTGACTTGGGATTATTCCCTTAGCTATATGAATTCGTCTATTTTTATTATCAAGCCTACTTGTGCATTTGAAAACTTTCGTTTTATTAGAGTGAAGGCCAAACTGAGGCAAGTTCACCGAAGCCACCCACCTGAGCGAGGAGCCGCCTCGACCGAGTGGGTCTTCAAGCAGCCATTGCATGGCTAAGTCCGAACGCCGTTGACATTTTGATTCCTCCGATTGAGCTGAGCGGGACAGGGTATTATATGGAGGGGTTCTCATGAGTGAAGCTCGGCTCACAGGAGTCGCAACAGTGGTCTCGGCCAACACGCACGTTACGGAGTGGGCTTCGACGCGACGGTTGGGGTCAAAAGGTTCGTGCCTCGCCAGGTTGTCTCAGTGGTAAAGGAGCACAGTTAGACAGTGGCAGTGAGTGGTGTTGAAGGTGGAAGGACGGTGGATCTGGGTTCCTCGGCTTCCACGGGTGGTGATGGAGTAGGTGATGTGTGGTAGGCCATTGGCCTGGCCGGTGGCTAACAACTACGGGGTAGCCGTTGGGTCAGGTCGTGTTGGTGAGGAGTTGGCTGGAATCAACAAGATGGAGACCGATGACAGGAGTCGACGATCAGAGTTAGGGTTAGGTTAGAGTTAAGGTTTCGACTGTATCGAGGTTGTCCGATACTGCAGGGAAATTGGGTATCCTGCGAGACTCATGAAAGGTGTTCGGTGTGTCGGACAGGACAAGATGTAACTGTAATAATAGTAGAAATTATGGAAATAAAATTTGGACACATACACGATGTACGGTACGATGATTATGGCCACGATGGTTGGCTAGAGAAAATTTGATTGAGAAATTTATTGGGTTTGTAGGAAAATAAAGGGATGGATCCCTTTAAATAGAAGTAGAGGTTTGCTAGATTGATAAGGATTGGAAATCCATAAATAAATCCTTCCATAAATTTAAATTAATCAATCATAGATTGATCGCATCTCAATCTATTAATTGATAAAATAATAATAGTTCAAAATAATATCTAATATTATCAAATATTATTTAAATCAGATTTTATAAGTTTAAAATTTAAATATAATTGATAATAGGAAATTAATAATTTAAAAGTATATCTTTTATAAAAACAAAATCATATTTTAAAAAATAGTTTGATAAATCCTTTCGTCAATTAAAATCTCTTTTATAAGATTTCAAATAAAATTTTACTTTCTAACTAGAAAAATATTTGAAACTAAAAATAAAATAAATAAAAATTTTAAAATTCGAAAAGTGGGCTTACATTAGGTCATCCCTACCATGGCTAATATGCTAGTTATGACACACAACTACACTAGCCATGCCATAATCCTAGTCAACATGCATAACAAAACTTAATCATGGCTAAGTCTATTTATATAAACAATATATATTGTTTAAAATAAAATCCAAAAATTATTATTCAAGCCAAAAATTATATATATATATATATATATATATATATATATATATATATATATATATATATATATATATATATATATATATAATATATTAAAATATAGGATTTTATAGTCTTGCATTTTTTCGAGGGGAGTATCATTTATAGAATGAATTTTCGGAGGTCCATGATCGGGGGTTTTAATGAAAATACTCAGGAATTAATGACTAGCTTGATCATAAAAATTTATTGAGAGGGGAGGTTTTCAGGTTGCATGCAGTCTCGTTATTCCAGCCACATATGTGGATTTGTAGCTCTTTGTCATGAGGGATACACTTCTAGCACACCGTTAAGTGTTGTCATACTTGATCATGGTTTACCAATTCGCATGGATAGCTTGGATAGACTGCAACACAGTTATCGTTGGAACCTCGATGCATGTGCTAGTAATCACGAATTTGATAACCCTAGTTAGTTAAGTTATTAAGTCGTACATCATGTTTGGTCGTGAAGATAGATTATTCATGTTACTGTTCATGTTTTTATTTTTGTACCTGTATACTGCTTATGATCATGTTTTCGTACATGTATCATAATTATTGATCATGTACTCACATGTTCCTATGTTCATATGTTCATGTTTACTTATTGTCATATTGTTTACTTATCCACTATCATTTCATATATGTATTATTTTTTTTGCTTATGTTTTTATTTGCTTGCATGCTGGTTTTCATTCACCTTGTATGGCTTCATTGTGGTACTTGCTATATTAGGTTGACCCCCTGGTTTTGTATTGCCTGATCTTGTAACTGAACCAGAGGATCTACCATACCTCCAACCAGATGGTGACCACCAAGAGAACCACTAGCCGAGCGCCTGAGTGGATTTTCTCTCTTCACCTACCGATCAGTTTATATATTCTTTTGCGATGTTTAGCTACCGAGCACGTGTTTAGCTTGTGTTTTGGACTTGACTCTCTGCCCAAGGACGAACTTAATTTGTATATATCTAGATTTTAGCTAGAGAAGAACATGTATTATGTATACTCTTGATAATTCTCCATTTTGTATTACTAGGTTCATGATCATCTATATATCTATAGCTTGTGATTCTTTACTATTTTATGTCTGATGATCATCATCTTATATCTTATTGATTGCTCGTGATTGATACACCTAAGATTTGCTTGACCTAGTATTTATTATTGGATTGTAGGATAAACCCCATGTCTTTCACATCCATGACTGCATTTTTGGGTACTGGAGTATTATGATATACGTAGCTGGCTTTGTATAATCTCAAGTCTCCAGTATTCTGATTCTTGGGCGTGTCAACGTTCAAATGTAAAAGATTTGATATTATTGATGTATATTGAATTTTTTTGAACAAGTTACATTGGAACGAGATGTATACCTATGTAAAAGTATCGCATTATGGTTATAAAAGTGTGATTTATATTGAACTTGTACAATTTTTGTGTATAATTTTCTAATTTCTAATATGCTAATTATTTATGATATGCTAATTGTTGGTACAGGTTGTGTGTATAATTTGAAGCATAGGATTGAGAAAGAAACATATGATTTTTGGTACAATTTATATGTATAATTTGTATAATTTGTATAATTTGCTAATTTCTAATATGCTTATTTTTAGGTGCCAAATAACAAGTTAAACTTAAAAAATAGTTTATTAACTTATATTTTTAAACACATTTTTTCTAATTATTTATATCAAAGTCTTCAATTTTAATCCATACAAAAAAACCTAATGAATAATAGTGGTCGTGGGTAATTACCAAATTTAAAAATTGGTCACCATATCACTTCTTCAAAACATAGGAACTACAAAAATTTGTAGTTTTCAATTAACTTCAACAACCATCCAACTCTTTGTGGTAAGATTTTTCCACTTCTAACCTCCACTTCTTCAAAATATCCAAACGAAAGGATTTAGAAAATATGCGTACGCATGACGCGCGTACGTAATACGTAAGCAAAATGTCAATTTTCGATACTTTGTCGTAGGGGTGAGCATTATTTGATTTTGGCCCAAAAATCGAACCGAACCAAGAGATTTGGTTTGGTTTTATAAAACTTTGATTCGATTTTGGTTGTGAAAATACTAAAAAAAAATTATGCAGTTTCAATTTTGGGTTTTTATTTCGGTCAAAAACTGTCACGACCCGCTCCCGAATAATCGAACACGAGTCGGACACACCCAGCCTTCGTCGTTAGACACGACGAAGTAATCTAGGGAAATCTAACCAGATAATCATGACAAGTACAAATCACAGCATCTATAAACGTACCCCAGAATCAAGTAAAGTACAAGTGTACAAGTTATTACATTCCAGCAAATAAAAGTAAGTCTAATAGTCTCAAAATACAAGAAAAATGTAAAGTGCTGAGGTAAAGCTCTAGGCTTCTGCAGCCTCTAAGTCAAGAGCAACTCCAGCTGGCTCTACCACATCTACTGGCACTCGGGCCATAATATGTCGCACAAAGCCTCCAACTCACCTGCAACATATCCTAGTCAGGAGCGGAGCAAAATACAGTTCTAGGTAATGAACAAGAACATAATATGGAAATGAGTACAGGGGTACATGAAAATAAAATACAGGAAATGGAAAGGAAAGTACAGGAGAGTAGTACAGGAAATAGAGTACAGGAACTGCAATACAGGAATATAAAGTACAGAAAAATGTAAGTACAGGAAAATGTAAGTACAGGAAATGTAATGTACAGGAATGAAACTATAATCCTGAAGTACAAGACATGATAAGTGCACCATGTTTGAAATACAACTAGTCCATGTGACCGGCTGGGGTGAGTACAGGAGCATGTACAGGAGTACATGAATAATGTACGGCTTAGGGCCCGCGTGCACGGTGCAGAGCCTAAGCTATCTACATGAATATAGTAATCGGGATTTGGTCACATGGCTAGTGTATTTTTTCACCCGACACAAGTAAGTACAAGAACATGAATACAGAAATACAGGGTTACATGATATCGTGTCATGACAAGAGTACAACAATGTAAATGCACGAGACCATAGAAAAATACTTGTCTTGCTCCGAAAAAGTATAGGTAAACAAGGGAGCTAGATGTCCTCATGTCTAATTTTAATAGACACAATTTGGTTAACATCTAAATAATTACTGACTAACCAATTACAGCTATTATCTTGCCTTAAACATGTGATGTAATAACTAACCAAGGTTTAGCCACTAAGGTTTGTAAGATTATAAACATGTGGTTCACTTTAAAGGTAACCTAGATACACTACTAAATTTCCAAGGGAAATATATAGACAATAGTCAAGGTAATCTAAACATTATGTGAAAACTTAACTTAAAGCAATGGATTGAAATGAACACAGGTTACATCAAGATTTAGGATTGAAAGACCAACCTCTACTAATGTCCATCCTTACACAAGGATTTAAACAGGGTTTCATTTCTAGTGTAACAGTACTTACACTGAGATTAGATTCTTAGGTTCAATAGAAATGAACCAAACATGGCACAGGCATCCAGGTTTCATTAGGTTGGACCACACTGATAAAACTTTGCATATGAGTCAGGTATTCAGGTTCTAAGACTTAGGTTCTCAGTTTTACACTGAGACTAACTTCTCAGGTTTACACTGAGAGTTACTTCTCAGTTTTACACTGAGATTTACTTCTCAGGTTTTCCAATGGACCAGGGCAGTAATATAAAACCTCAGTTCAATGAATTGAATCTAATATTGCATATGGAAATCTTCAGTTAAGTAAATGAATCAGCAATCTCAGGTTCGAACAACTCATAGGCTCAACATGGGAAAAGAAAACCTATTCAATATCACACAATCCAAATTTAGCTAAATTGCAGAATGCATATAAGCACAGTCCAACTTATACTGGACATAACCTTCAGTCGAGCCTTAATATCAGTCAGGTACTTAGCAAAGAAACCTGGGGACCGATCCTTCAGTCAATTATCCAAAACTGAAATGGAAATTCAGTACAACTACTAACTAATCCTTAGGTTTATTGACAATAAACTGAGTTCTCAGGTTCATTGACAAGCACTGAGATGTCTCAAGTTCAGATGTCAAATACTGAAATAAGAGACCTCAAATCAGCCAACAAACTAACCCCTGCTATCAGGATCAGTCCAAAAAGGATTGAACAAATGGCTAAAACTCGGCTACTTATGCACAGGACTTCCAAGCTGCCTAATATCTAACTCAGGGTTCATCAATTTGAATCAAACTCTGATATAGGACTATCCGTTCAACAATTATAATGCTAGTGATAGCAGCTAAAGACTCTCAGTTAACCACAGAGTTAAGTTGCTAACAAATATTCAACTACTCAACAGCTACTATATTCTTAGTTATTGTACTCGGCTAGACTTCCTTCCCAACCAGGAACAAGTTATTACTCTACTCAATTCCTAACCAACAGGTTCAATTTCTAAACTGGAAAAAAATGTAATGCAAGGATGATGTATACCTTTAGAAAAGGGTAGATCTCCAATTGTACTGCTAGGACGAGTCCAAATTGTGTTCCAAAAATCGATTTGAGAGTAGGAAAACTCTGTTCAGACATTTTATCAAACAGTTGCGGTGCATCAGAGTTTAGATAGGATGTCATTAATATTTGAATTCGTTTGAACCAAAAATCTGGAAAACAAATTCAAACACAGCATTCATACTCACAATTCGATTCAAAAACACAAATCCTTCAATTCTCAGCTCAACGATCAAATCATAATTGCATCTAATCATTCCTATAATCGAAAACAGAGGAATGCCTCTTCAACCCGTCCATGCCAATAAAACTCAGATTCTAACACCAATTTTAAATCGAAATCCAGAGAAATAGGATTAAGACTTACTTGAATTGGTTGATTGCTGACACAAGTAGATTGTCTTCCCCACCGCACGAAGAACTTGAACGATCCCACAGTCGACTCAAAAACTGAACACAAAATTATGATCAAGAACTGGAAATACAACCGATTGGATCATTGAAAGAATTAGAACCTATACTTACTGTCGATCGCCGGAGATCATGTCGATCTGTTGCGTTGCGGGGACGTCATCGCCGTGAATTGGATCGGTCCGTCGCCGTTCCTCAATTGGACAGCTGCTCCCACCGCCATTGCCATCGCCATAGTCTCTGGAAAGAAGAAGAAGAAGAAGAAGAAGAAGAAGAACAAATTTGCTCTGAAAGGAAATTGAGATTGGAAATTAATGGGGATCACTGGGTTTTTATAACCCGTTGGATTCAAATTGGCGGGAGAGTAGCAGTGGTTGCTACAGTGAAAATTAGTTAGGTAAGAGAATTCAAATTTGAATACTCAGAATTGAGAGGAGTCCTCCTCTTACATAAACCGAAGAAATTTTTTGAAATGGAAAGAATGAATTTCATGGGCTGGGTTATTCAGCCCAACCCTAAACCGAAGGCTGGCCCAAGAAGTAAAAGAATAAAATTTAAATAACTTTTCATAAGAAATATACAAAATATTCCTTAACAAAAATCTAGATCACAATATTATTGTATTTACATAATCAATTAAAATATTTATTTTAATTCAAAAATATGAGGAGTGGGGTCACAAATATTACCCCCTAAAGGAAATTTTGTCCTCGAAATTTCAAGGAAACAGTCTATTATTATATTAAAAACTTGAAACAATTTTTACCAATAAGATTTTATTGAATGGAAGAATTTCTCTAAAATACTAAAGTACAATCAAACAAATAAACTTGGGTATCGCTCCCGTATCGCATCCTCACGCTCCCATGTAGACTCTCTGGGAGAGTGATGTCTCTACATGACGCGGACAAGCAGAATAGTCTGGTTTCGCAGTTGTTTCTCCCTCCTATCTAGGATCTCTACTGGCTGCTCCTCATAGGTCAAGCTCGGACCCACCTCTAGCTCTGAATAGTCCACCACATGGCTCAGATCTGGAATATAGCGTCGAAGCTAAGATACATGGAAAACGTCGTGCACTCCCTCCAAGCTAGCTGGAAGCGCTAGTCGATATGCCACCTCGCCAATCCGTGCCGTCACGTCGAAGGGCCCGATGAATCTCGGATTGATCTTTCCGCCTCTGTCGAAATGAATGACGCCCCTAGTCGGCAAGATCTTCAGGAATACTCTATCTCCAACCACGAACTCTAGTGGTCGTCTGCTGCTGTCCGCCCAATGCTTCTGCCGATCCTGTGTAACTCTAAAACGCTATCTGATCAGTCTGACTTTCTCATCTAAGTCCACCACCATCTCTGGCCCAAGCAAAGCCCTCTCGCCAACGTCGTCCCAAGATAAAGGGGTGCGACATCTCCGCCCTTATAATGCCTCGAACGGTGTCATCTCTATGCTAGCTTGATAACTGTTGTTATAGGCAAACTCTACTAGATGCAAATGGTCCTCCCATGAACCGTCGAAATCAAGTGCGCAAACCCGCAGCATGTCCTCCAGTGTCTAAATGGTCCTCTCGGACTGCCCGTCCGTCTGTGGATGATAAGCGGTGCTAAACTTCAACTGTGACCCCAAGCTCAGCTGTAGACTCCTCCAAAAATATGATATGAAGCGGCTATACCTGTCTGAAACGATGCTAACTGGAACTCCATAAATCCGCACAATCTGTCGCATATAGAGGTCTACAAGCTTCTCGGTCGACAGCCCAACCTTGAACGGAATAAAATGAGCAGACTTCGTTAGTCTGTCCATGATAACCCAAATAGCATCCTTGCCACTGGGCGTATGCGGTAAAACAGAGACGAAGTCCATGGTGATATGCTCCCACTTCTATTCCGGGATAGGTAAAGGCTGGAGTAATCCCGCTGGTCTTTGGCGCTCCGCCTTGACTTGCTGGCACACAAGGCATCTGGAAACAAATCTGGCAACCTCTCTCTTCATCCCATACCACCAAACATACTCTCGCAGATCCTTGTACATCTTGGTAGACCCAGGATGAATAGAATACTGCGACTGGTGGGCTTCCTGCATGACCTCCTCCCGTAAATCCTTGGGCACATACAACTGGTTTTCGTGCCTCAGGGATCCATCTTCTACAATAGTGAAGTCGTCGAGCAATTCCGCCTCCGCCTGGCCTCTGAGACATCGGAGCCCCTCATCAAGAAACTGGATCTCCTTGATCTTCTCTAACAGTCTCGACTGTATCTGCATGTGCATCAGCTACCCTCCTACTCCTGGTGGAACAATCTCGATCCCCAGATTCTCAAGATCCTCCAAAAAATATCGGTCCATAGTGAGAAACATAGCAACAGGATATCGACTAAGAGCATCTGCTACCACATTTGCCTTCCCAGGGTGGTACTGCAGAATGATGTCGAAATCCTTTATGAGTTCCAGCCATCTGCGCTGCCTCATATTCAGCTCCTTCTGAGTGAAAACATACTTCAGGCTTTTATGGTTCGTAAAGATGTCCACTCTCTCTCCATACAAGTAGTGCTTCCACAGTTTCAAGGCAAAAATAACTGCTGCAAGCTCCAAGTCATGTGTAGGGTAATTCTTCTCATGAGGCCTCAACTGTCTAGAAGCATAAGCAATGACCCTCTTGTTCTGCTCAAGTACACATCCCAAGCCTTTCCCTGAAGCATCTCTGTAGATGACAAATCCTTCCGATCCAGATGGCAAAGCTAGAACTGGTGCTGTTGTGAGTCTTCTCTTCAATTCTTCAAATGCTGACTGGCATGCGTCGCTCCAGATGAACTCCTCGTCCTTCCGTGTAAGCTTGGTCATAGGCTCTGCTATCTTGGCAAACTCTTTTACGAACTTTCTGTAGTATCCTGCTAGACCCAGGAAACTACGAATCTCTGCTACTGACTTGGGAGGTGCGCCCATGCTTTCACTGCTTCAATCTTCTTAGGATCTAAAAATCCCCTCACCAGTCACCACATGCCTAGGAACTCCACTCTGTCTAAGAAAAACTCACACTTTGAGAGTTTCCCGTACAGCTTCTCCTTCTGCAAAATTTCTAACACAATCCACAGGTGCTCCACATGCTCCTCTTCGGTCTTCGAATATATCAGAATGTCGTCAACGAAGACTACGACAAACTTGTCCAAATAATTGTAAAAAACTTTATTCATCAAGTTCATAAACACTGCTGGGGCATTGGTGAGTCCGAACGACATCACCAGAAACTCATACTGGTCGTATCGGGTATTAAAAGCTGTCTTCAAAATATCCTGCTCCAGAACCTTCATCTGATGATATCCCGACCGAAGGTCAATTTTAGAAAAGACCTTAGCTCCACTGAGCTGGTCAAACAGCTCATCAATCCGCGACAAAGGGTATTTATTCTTGATGGTGATGTTATTGAGTGCACGGTAATCAATACACATCCTCACAGTCCCATCCTTCTTGGGCACGAAGAGTACCGGTGCTCCCCAGGGTGAAGCACTGGATCAAATAAAACCCTTGTCCTCTAACTTATCAATCTGGGCCTTCAACTCTACAGCTTCCTTCGGGTTGATCTTGTAGCAATGCTGGGACTTCGGCGCTGATCCAGGCACTAGGTCGATGCTGAATCCACATCCCGATCTAGCGGCAATCCTGGTAACTCCTTGTCACGACCCGCTCTTGAATAATCAGACACAAGTCAGACATGCCCAGCCTTCGTCGTTAGACACGACGAAGTAAGCTGTACCAAACTAGGGAAATATAACCAGATAATCATAAATGTTTATAATCACAACATCTAGAAACGTATCCCAGAATGATCACCATAATCCACAATTCTATGTATATAAATGTACGAGTCATCAAGAGTGAAATGTACTATGAATTCTAAAACAATATCTAAGAGTAAAGCTAACAGTCTAAACCTGAAACCTCAAGCTAAGTCATGACCCATCCTGCTCAGCTAAGATCCCGGGCTCTGGCCCATATGGTAGAATGATATCCTGCAAGTATACCTGCAACTTATCCAGTCAGGAGCAGAGCAAAGTACAGTTCTAGGTAATGAACAAGAACATGATATGAAAATGAGTACAGGAGAACATGAACTATAAAGTACAGCAAAAGAACATGAAGGTACATGAATGTAAGTACAGAAAATAAAGTACAGGAATGTAAAGTACAGGAATGTAACTATAAACCTGATGTACAAGACATGACAAGTGCACTATATTTGAAATACAACTAGCTCATGTGACCGGCTGGGGGTAAGCACATGAAAGCATATAAAAGTACATGAATGGTACGACTTAGGGCCCGCGTGCACGATGCGAGGCCTAAGCTCGACACATAAGTATAGTAACCGGGATTGGTCACATGGCTAGCATATTTGCCCATCCGACACAAGTAAGTACAAGAACATGAGTACAGAAGTACAGGAGTACAGGGTACATGATATCGTGTCATGACGTGTCACAAGCAAGAGTAAAAGAATGTAAATGCACAAAACCGTAGAAAAGTACTTGCCTTGCTCCGGTGATCAAGGGTAGGAATAGAGATGGATATCCTCTTGTATTTTAGGTACAAGTTGGTTAAGAACTCAATAAGTTCTAATTTGTTATAAGTTGATTAAATTATAAACCAATATATAATTTTCTAATTATACTAATTCTGATAACTAGTATTAAGCCCAAATTTAGTGAACTCCTAATAACAGATTATCAATAAATAAATTAACTAGTTAAATATTAAATCTAAAATGCCTCCATACTATTGTACTGAAACTGAATTCTCAGGTCATTAAATCACTAAGTCAATGGATCAAAAAGTCTCAGGTTCATCGATTTTACCACATATTTAATAGGGACACTTATTCTATATCCTGTAATGGAAATAGTTTAAACCAATATCATTCAAACTGAATATCATGTTTAGAGAAAATAATTACTAATACACTACTAAGTTATCATATAATATTACCATGTATCTAATTTGATGATAATATTATAAAATTAACTCAAATTCGAACTCACACTTGCTTTCATGTAATCCATCTTAATTGACAAGGTAGCTATTTGTAAAATAAAACTGCAATAGCAAGTTTAATAATTCTTGCATATTCGTACTTAAAGGTGATATTGCAAGGACACCAGTCCTCATTGTAACTTATCCAGAATACATACCAGCATACCAACTCTTGAAATATAGTCAAAACTCAATTTAATCCCCAGCAATCACACTCTTGCCTAACAGCTACTCGATTGCCAAAACACCAACCCCAAATCACCAAATCAGTAAGGCAACCAAGCTAAGAAAAATTATACAAAAATAATGAAGGAACTACAAACTGATAACAAAATCAATTATTAGGAATTGCTACATGCATCCCAACGGCTACATCCTATACTCTCGCAGTTCGAAAAGTTTAAGGAAAAATATACAACCAAATCAAAATCCAACACAAAGAAGTTCATTACTGTCGACTCCAATCGATCCCATGGACCAAATTAGACACAATCGGCATAAGGTACGTATGCGAACTGAACACGCCTGAGGGGTTGGACACAAACATAGACGGCCACGCACACGCGAATACGACACCACATCCCTGGATATATTACCTACATAATAATCCGCAGCATTAAAATTCCACAGCAATCGAGTTTAAAGGAAATTTTTACCTGAAGAGAAGAGTACTAGAAATGAGGACTCGAACCAAGTGTCCGACACTGCTGCCCGCGCCCTCTGGATTCAAACGACCCTGGTTTGAACATTCTATCAAACACTTGGTTAGCATTGATCCAAGAAGAGCATCTCCAATCTCCTTGGATCAGACACTCAAAAATTCATCAGAAAGGAATCAAAACTGTAGAGAATTACTCCTCAAATTGGTTCAATCAACCCCTTGATCCATCAACCAAAATAATTCAAAGACGTCAAGACAAAGGAACTTCGGATCGACTCACCTGAATGGCTCGTTGAGTGATCCAAGGATGGGTCAAGCACTTTGATCGATCGAAGCTCTCGAAGATTGGCTCATATTGTTCGAACAATTCGAGATCTGTCGAAATCCATTGATCGAAAATCTAAATCCTATTGTTGGATAGATGGTCGAGACAAGCGTCGCCTAGTGTCGTCGGAGAAGGAAGTTCACCGTTCACCGGTAGTGAACCATCAGTCGTCCGTCGTCGTCGTCGTCTTCGTAATGGTGGCACGACGGGGTCGTGGTGGAGAATGCCGAGGAAGGAAAGGAAAAGTCGTCGGGAAGGAGCTACAGCGCCGTACGAAGGATTCACAGCTAGCTTCTCATCGCCGGAAATATGAACTCATCGGAGAGGTCGTCGTCGCAACGCCGTAGCCGTCGTCGAGTCTCAGCAGAGAGGGGTCGAGCTCTCGAGCTCAGGGAAGAGGAAGAATTAGAGTGGAGAAATTTTGCAACGAAATAAAATGAGATCTCTGCTCTTACAACCAATTTAATAAAAGTGCAATTTTGCATTTCCCCCCTCCGCCCTAAATATTTAATATAGGTCCCTCCGATTTTGGCAAATTTTCAAAATCAACCTCTTCTTTTTCATTTATTATACTGAGTACAGGAATTTGTTATAAAAGTGACTGAGTGGGTCCCAAGTTTGTTATAACAAACTTTTAAAAATTAAAATCCATGCTCCTAACTATTTCCCTCCAAAAAGTTCAATTTTCAATATCCAAAATATTTACTAAAATTATAAATACTCAATCAAAACCTATAATGATTATTAGAAAATTTTAATTTCTCAAAAATAAATGGAAAAGTGGAGTTACACTCCTCGGGGAAGACGTCAAGAAACTCTGCAATCAGCGAATGCGACAACTCCTGGGCTTCTGGAACTGCTCCAAAGTAGACTCCCTCTGGCCTCTCTGCAACTCATCTGCTAATCTCGAACGGTGGAACTCCAGGAGGGCTAAAAGTTACCTTTCCCTCATGGAAGTCTATTACGGCAAACTGCTCGCTCATCCAGTCGATGTCGAGGACTATATCAAATTCGGGCAATGGCATCACTAGAAGTCGAGCCCAAGTCTCCCTTCCAGCTATAGTGATTGGGAAATCCACCATCTCACTCACTGGCACTACCCCTCCTCCAGTCATAATTCGATAGTTCCTCCTAGTAGGCTTGGGTGTGAAGCCGTGTCTATACAGAAACTCATATGATACAAAGCTATATGTGGCTCCAGAATCAAATAATGCAATGGCAGGAAAAGAATGTAAGAGTATAGAATATGTGATCACATCTGGCACTGCCTCATCCCCCTCAACTACAGCCATGACGTAAGCACGTCCCTGCTGTAGTGGTCCCTTCTGCTGCTGGTGCTGTACAAAATGCTGCTGCAGAGTAGGTAATGCTTGAACCCTCTGTGGTGCAGCTGGTAGAGCTCTGGGTGGTACAGGTGGTGGTCCTCCAGCTTCTCTAGGTCCTCCTGTCAGTCGAGCTGCAGCCTGTGGACAGTCCCTCATCTGGTATGCGTCTGATCTGCAGAATAAGCAGAGCCCGAGCCTCTTGCGGCATTCGTCAAAGCAGTGTCCCGGCCGATAACAGAATGTGCAAGTAACCGCTTGCTACTGTCTCTGGGGCTGATGTGTAGGAGCTCTGGCTGGACAATGATACTGCTGTGCCGGTTGCTGTGGCCTCACCTGAACCTGAGTGTGGACCCTCTTCGCTGGTGCCTGGAAACTACTGCTGCCAATATCCCAATCCCTCTTCGGCTTCGGCTCTGCCTTCTTCTCTACAGTCTGAGCACTCTTGAGGATGCTCGTATATGTCGTCGCCTGACTAATCGCCACCGCGTATCACAGCTCCCTGGTAAGGCCCTTCTTGAATCTCTAAGCTCTGTCCTCTGGTGCTCTGACTAGGTTCTCCGCGAACCTGCTGAGTCTAGTAAACTCTGAAGTATACTCCGCAACTATCATAGTCCCCTCCTGCAGCATCTCGAACTGCATCCTCAGCTCATTCTGCTCCACAACTGGGAAAAACTTCTCCTTGAACAGAGTTTTGAAATCTGTCCAAGACACATGGGGCTCCGTCAACTGGGCTCCTCCTGGTACCAAGCCCTGGCTAAATCAAAGAGTCGTATGCTCGCCACCTCCACCTTCAGGTCATTCGGGATTCGTGCCATCTTCAAGGTCCTCTTCGTATTCTCCAGCCACTCGTCCGTATAGAAGATCCCCTCATTGCCCCAAAAATCCATCGGGCAGAGGTTCTGGTAGTCCTTGGCCGTCCCTGGTCTCGATGCTGCTGGTGCTGCACGTGCTGCTGGAGCTAGTACTGCCGGCTCTCTGGTCCTGAGCACATCTACAACTGTCGCCCGAAACTGCGCTGCCCGATGGTTCTAGGTCTCCATAAACTGCTGTAACATAGCCATTACTTGAGCGCCGTCGAAAGTCATCGTCGGGGGCAGCGGAGGAAAGATCGGAGGTGGTGGCGGAAGCTGATCTACTGGGGCATCTAGTGCAGGCTGATCCGAGCTGCCTGCAACTCGTGACTAATCAGCGGCCTTCCTCGTAGCGACCATCCTGCAACAAAAAAAATCTTCGAAATTGATAAAAACCTAACCTACCAGAAAATGTAAATGTTTTATAATATCCATATATACCCGATGTACCCGATTTCCTATGCTGTGATTCAATTTTCTCTAGTATAAATGAAGTCCCCCAATAGTGCTCTAATACCTAGGTACTATTAGGACAGACATGCATAGGCCACCACTAAAAACATGTCACGACCCGCTCCCAAATAATCGGACACGAGTCGGACACGCCCAGCCTTCGTCGTTAGATACGACGAAGTAAGATATTCCAATCTAGGGAAATCTAATCAGATAATCATGAAAAGTACGAATCACAGCATCTATAAACGTACCCCAGAATCAAGTAAAGTATAAGTCTACAAGTTATTACATTCCAGCAAATGAAAGTAAGTCTACTATTCTCAAAATACAAGGAAAATGTAAAGTGCTAAGGTAAAGCTCTAGGATTCTGTAGCCTCTAAGTCAAGAGCAACTCCAGTTGGCTCTACCATATCTACTGGCTCTCGGCCATAATATGTGTCGCACAGAGCCTCCAACTCACCTGCAACATATCCTAGTCAGGAGCGGAGCAAAGTACAGTTCTAGGTAATAAACAAGAAAATGATATAAAAATGAGTACAGGGGTACATGAAAATGAAATTCTGGAAATGGACAGGAAAGTACAGGAAATAAAGTACAGGAACTGCAGTACAGAAATATAAAGTACAGAAAAATATAAAGTACAGGAAATATAATGTACAGGAATGAAACTATAATCCTGAAGTACAAGACATGATAAGTGCACCATATTTGAAATACAACTAGTCCATATGAACGGCTGGGGTGAGTACAGGAGCATGTACAGGAGTACATGAATAAGGTACGGCTTAGGGCCCGCGTGCACGGTACGGGGCCTAAGCTGTCTACATGAATATAGTAACCGGGGTTTGGTCACATAGCTTGTGTATTTCCCCACCCGACACAAGTAAGTACAAGAACAGGAATACAGGAATATCGGGGTACATGATATCGTGTCATGACGTGTCACAAGAAAGAGTACAAGAATGTAAATGTATAAGACCATAGAAAAGTACTTGCCTTACTCCGGGAAAGTACGGGTAAACACGGGAGCTAGATGTCCTCCTGTCCAATTTTAATAGACACAATTTGGTTAACATCTAAATAATTACTGACTAACCAATTACAGCTATTATCTTGCCTTAAACATGTGATGTAATAACTAACCAAGGTTTAGTCACTAAGGATTGTAAGATTATAAACATGTGGTTCACTTTAAAAGTAACCTAGATACACTACTAAATTTCTAAGGGAAATATATAGACAACAGTCAAGGTAATCTAAACATTATGTGAAAACTTAACTTAAAGCAATGGATTGAAATGAACACAGGTTACATCAAGCTTTAGGATTGAAAGACCAACCTCTACTAATATCTATCCTTACACAAGGATTTAAACAAGGTTTCATTTCTAGTGTAATAGTACTTACACTGAGATTAGATTCTCAGGTTCAATAGAAATGAACCAAACATGGCACAGGCATCCAGGTTTCATTAGGTTGGACCACACTGATAAAACTTTGCACATGAGTCAGGTATTCAGGTTCTAAGACTTAGGTTCTCAGTTTTACACTGATACTAACTTCTCAGGTTTACACTGAGAGTTACTTCTCAGGTTTACACTGAGATTTACTTCTCACGTTTTCCAATGGACCATGGCAGTGATATAAAACCTCAGTTCAATGAATTGAATCTAATATTGCATATGGAAATCTTCAGTTAAGTAAATAAATCAGCACTCTCAGGTTCGAACAACTCATAGGCTCAACATGGGAAAAGAAAACCTACTCAATATCACACAATCCAAATTTAGCTAAATTGTAGAATGCATATAAGCACAGTCCAACTTATACTGGACATAACCTTCAGTCGAGCCGTAATATTAGTCAGGTACATAGCAAAAAAACCTGGGGACCGATCCTTTAGTCAATTATCCAAAACTGAAATAGAAATTCAGTACAACTACTAACCAATCCCTAGGTTTATTGATAATAAACTGAGTTCTCAGGTTCATTGACAAGCACTGAGATGAGTCTCAAGTTCAGATGTCAAATACTGAAATAAGAGACCTTAAATCAGCCAACAAACTAACTCCTGCTATCAGGATCAGTCCAAAAAGGATTGAACAAATGGCTAAAACTCGGCTACTTATGCACAGGACTTCCAAGCTGCCTAATATCTAACTCAGGGTTCTTCAGTTTGAATCAAACTCTGACAACAGTTCAACAATTATAATACTAGTGATAGAAGCTAAAGAATCTCAGTTAACCACAGAGTTAAGTTGCTAACAAATATTCAACTACTCAACAGCTACTATATTCTTAGTTATTGCACTCGGCTAGACTTCCTTCCCAACCATGAACAAGCTACTCTACTCAATTCCTAACCAACAGGTTCAATTTCTAAACTGGAACAAAATGTAATGCAAGGATGATGTATACCTATAGAAAAGGGTAGATCTCCGATTGTACTGCTAGGACGAGTCGAAATTGTGTTCCAGAAATCGATTTGGGAGTAGGGAAACTCTGTTCAGACATTTTATCAAACAGTTGCGGTGCATCAGAGTTTAGATAGGATGTCATTAATATTTGAATTCGTTTGAACCAAAAATCTGGAAAACAAATTCAAACACAGCATTCATACTCACAATTCGATTCAAAAACTAAAATCCTTCAATTCTCAGCTCAACGATCAAATCATAATTCCATCCAATCGTTCCTATAATCGAAAACAGAGGAATGCCTCTTCAACCCGTCCATGCCAATAAAACTCAGATTCTAACACCGATTTCAAATCGAAATCCAGAGAAATGGGATCAAGACTTACTCGAATTAGTTGATTGCTGACACAAGTAGATTGTCTTCCCCACCGCACGAAGAATTCGAACGATCCCACAGTCGATTCAAAAACTGAACACAAAATTGTGATCAAGAACTGGGAATACAACCGATCGGATCATTGAAAGAATTAGAACTTATACTTACTGTCGATCGCCGGAGATCATGTCGATCTGTTGCGTTGTGGGGACGTCATCGCCGTGAATTGGATCGGCCAGTTGCCGTTCCTCAAGTGGACAGCTGCTCCCACCGTCATTGCCATCGCCATAGTCTCTGGGAAGAAGAAGAAGAAGAACGAATTTGCTCGGGAGGGAAATTGAGATTGGAAATTAATGGGGATCACTGGGTTTTTATAACCCGTTAGATTCAAATTGGTGGAAGAGTAGCAGTGGTTGCTACAGTAAAAATTAGTTAGGAAAGAGAATTCAAATTTGAATACTCAGAATTGAGAGGTGTCCTCCTCTTACATAAACCGAAGAAAGTTTTTGAAATGGATAGAATGAATTTCATGGGCTGGGTTATTCAGCCCAACCCTAAACCGAAGGCTGGCCCAAGAAGTAAAAGAATAAAATTTAAATAACTTTTCATAAGAAATATACAAAATATTCCTTAACAAAAATCTAGATCACAATATTATTGTATTTACATAATCAATTAAAATATTTATTTTAATTCAAAAATATGAGGAGTGGGGTTACAAAAATCAAAAAACTAATAAGACTTGTGCAATTATGTAAATGCTCTCAGTTATACAGTTTTAGACATAACTTTACAATATAACAACAGAAAATTTGTTATAAAGTAACAAATTTTGATAAAATTGCACTGGAAGTAACATATTTGCTAAAATATATAAAAACGGACTTTTTTGACAGACGAACTGGCAGATTTTGGACCAGTCCATCTGGCGAAATTCGTGCGCACGTGGGTGGGTGGCTAGCCGGTTGGCGGTTGGGTTTGTTTGTCGGTTTGGTTTGTTTGTGGTTGGGTTTGTTGTGGTTTTAATGTGGGGGGTTTAATGGTTGTGGGTGTGTGTGGGTGGGTGGGTGTGGGTGTGGTGGGGAGGCGGTTGGGTTATGTGTGGTTGGGGTGGTAGGAGGAGATGAGGGGGGTAGGTTTATTGGGAAGTGGTGTATGTGGAAGTATAAATTGTTGGGTAGTGGGATAGTGTTGTTTGGTAGTGGGGGGATGGAATAGAGGGGAGGTGGGGTTTAAGTGTATAAGAAGCATTCGTTCCTCCTCCAGAAGACCAGAAGACCAAGAGAAGTGAAGAAGAAAAGGTGAAGAGAAACAGAAGAGAAGAGAAGAGAGGAGAAGAGAAGAGAAGAGGAAAGAAGAGTATCACGCCCCAGAACCAGAATACTGGACGGAGGCGTACACAGCCAGCTACGCAATCCTAAAGTACGTTAATACTTTGAAATCACGTATAATCTGTCAAGACATGGAGGTTACTCTACAAGCTATCAGTCAATCCTAAGGTTTAACAATCCTAGGTATCTCAATCACCGACAATTATACAAGAGCAAAGAGTACGATCATCATAAATAAAATAGTAAGGCGTCCCGAACCATGTATACATGAATGATCATGAAGCAAGTACCACAGAACTGATGACTAGCTAGAATATTAGTCGTACATGATAAGTACTAGCTATAGTCTAGAATACACATATCATGTTTATGCCCGTAGGCTACAATATCAAGGAAAATACCAAAACACGAGCTAAACACGTGCTCGGGGCTAAACGTTACAAGAGGATAATTTACATATCAGTGGAAGAATGAAAAAGAAACCCACTGAGGCACTCTGGGCTCCGGCTGGTCACCGTCGAGTAGATGGTACGGTAGATCCTTCGGGCTCTTCTATCAGAACCTGGCCATGCAAAACCAGTGGGGTCAGACCCCAAATAGCAAGTACCACAAAGGAGGCCGAACTATGAACTTAAAACCTACAATCATAGGTAATCAACAGGGAGAGAAAGCAATAAGTAAAGGAGGATCGAGATTTGTGTAGCACCAATGCACTCATCCCGATCATAGAAAGACAGTAAGTAAATCATCATTTGCCATAAAGTGAACTGGAGAACATGTTAAATAAATAGAGCTAGGCAATATACCCAGAGAGGACAAAGGTACTGTTTCGGAAGCCAGGTTACAACCCTTAAACCAAACAAGGACCGGGATTGTAACCCTTCACCTGAACAGAACTTGGTCTCTGATCATTTTTTGCTAGAGGTGACAATCCTTAAGTGACAATCAGAGAGTGACAATACAGAGTACAATACATTAGAGGGACAAATCATTGCAACCATTATCCTGGAATAATTAGGAACTGGATCTAGACAAGACTTAGACTGGGAAGGTGATATACGATGGGATAGCTATAGGACTATTCAGATAACCAGTTTACAACCCGTAAACCAAACAAGGACCGGGGTTGTAACCCTTCGTCTGAACAGAACTTGGTTTCTTCCACCATTTATCGGCAAGATAAAATAAGAAATCCGGACATGTAAAAATCTTGTACAAGATCAAGACAAGACTAGACTGATTGAACTCCATCCAACAATCACGGCCAAGCAATAAGTACGGCTTGATACTTGAACTAACTAGGGTTATCACAGGCCTAGTTACTAGCAAGATGCAAACAGATTTCCAAGTCCAGTTACCCGCCTGTTGCTACCTGAGTACCCCAGTAAAAGAAAACAAGTATAGCAGACTCACTGTAGTGAGATACATGTGTCCTAAAGAGGTGCCCCACTCGACGGCAGGCTGGAAATGTGCTCATCATGACAGATAGCTCCAAGTCCCATATATATATATATAAGGCCGGGATCAAAGGGGCAACAGGTAACTGGAAAAGTCTCTTCATGAACTACTGTATTATTCTAGTTATTAGTCTTAACCATTTTCAGTAGGTACCCCTGACCGTGGTACTCAGGGGTCCCTGTCCTAGAAATGATGCAAGACAAGACGAATTCATTTGTATAAGCACAATCGTCCACGGTGTCCAGATCATTCAATCTTGCCGTGTCATTTTAGCCGTCACAACAGTATTTTAAGAAATATCATGTCAGGTTTTCTTGTCAAGAGTGTACCACGGCGGGCCACTATCATGTCATTATCATTATTACTTATTCAAGAGTGCGCCACGACGGATCACTATCCAGTCATTATCATTAATCTTGTTACCAATCTGGAGTGCACCACAACGGGTCACTATCGTGTTAAGCAATTCATTATTTAAGAAATAACAAACTATTAAGTAGGTCGTCGCAATTCAGGCCAGAATAGAAAATACACAATAGCAGTCAGAAACTCCATGAAAGAAACTTGCATAAAATAATTAAATAACATATTCTGGAAGCCAAGAAAAGATCTACACCTTTATGTTGGGAGTGGGAAGAAATTCTGACCACAATTCAGACAAATAAAATATTTAAACAATCAAAGTGGACCCCATGCGGCCCAAAAGTGGGAGAACATACATGTGGCCAATGAGAGTGGAAGGCCACCCATACGGCCAACCAAAGCTTATACGGACAGAAAATAACTGAAGGGGTCATGCGGCCAAGAATGGGTGGGAGGCCATGCGGCCAACATTAAATGCCAGCAAGAAATATTCATGCAATCAGGAAAGACAAAAAGAGTGGGACCCGCAATAAATGCAAGCATCCACTCAAGCAAAAGAAAAGGGCACGTGGCCACTCAAGTACAGAGGCCATGTGGGTCCCAACAATAAATGCAGCAAAAAAGGGTTCACGTGAATCATTTAATAAATGATCCACGTGAAACAATAATTACATGTATATAATAAGCCATGCAAGTGGAAGGGGCCATGCGGCCAATATTAAATCCCATGCGGCTAACATATAAATAGTGGCCATGCGGTTGACTATTTAATTAGGTGGCCAAGCAACACGTGCTCATGCGGCTAAAATATATATAGGCATGCAAGCTACTGCTTGTACGCATACAAATAAAATATGTAACATGGCATATATATAAGCTGATGCTTGCATACAATGTATATTTAAATATGTAACCATATGCGGCTCATAGTGCAAGCTGATGCTTGCATGCAAGCAACATTAAAATAGGCAACCATATGCGGCTCATAAAAATCCCCCCTGCGGCCAGCTTGAGGACTCCATGCGGCCAGCTTGAGAATTCAAGCAAGAATGCCTATGCTTAATGCATTTTGCATGCTGATGCATGCATTAATGCATTCATGTGTTAATGCATTTAATGTATTAATTGGTAATGCACGCTAATACATTAATTAAATCCATGCATGCTTTAAGCTAATGCATTCATTATTTCCATGCAAAATATGCGTTATGCTAATGTATTAGCAATTCATGCGGCCAAGACTTATACTAAGGCCATATGCGGCTGGCCATATGCAACTTTAATGCATGCATGAAACTATTTAGCTAGTACAATTATTTAACTAATGCATACAATTATTTAACTAATGCCTGCAACTTTAATATTTAACTGATGGCTTGCCATATGCGGCCAGGGCAAGTATTAAATAAGTGCATGCAAAAGAAACTAAGTGCACGCAATGAAGGTGCATGGCCATGCGGCCAGGAAATGCAAATTTTTGCTTCCCACAGAGAACATGTGCATGAAAAATACCATGGCCTCCATGCTCCACAAATCAACAATAGGAACCCAAATCCAAACTTCCATGGGTCAATTTTGGGTAAAAATGAAATTCTCTACAACATGGAACCATCAGTTAGCAAAAATAAGCAAGTTTAACAGGTCAAAGCCCATGAAAACTAAAATTTCCACAAAGCTATATCTACCACAATTCACCCGGTAAAATCAAAAACTCCAAGTTTAAACATGCTTAAAATCATGTAAGGAAGAAGATGGAACAAACAAAAATAAATTTGTTCAAGGTTCGGCAAGGTGTACTTGCCTCTCTCTCTAATGGCTAGGGTTTGGTGGAAAAGAATTGAATGACGGTGAATGAGGAGGAAGAGAGAAAAAGTGGCTTATATAACAAGCTCAAGTGATCTCCACCATTCATTCCTCTCCACTCAATCTAAACCATACACCTCATCTCTTAAAGAACCAAACTAAACCAAACCAAGTCAAAGTGGAACCGAACCAAATAAAACCAAATCTAAGTTAAACCAAGTCATGAAATCCTACACTTAGGAAATTTTTAAAATATAACGCAAATCGATAAATACGAAATACGGCTCAAATAAACACGTATCCGTATAAAATACCGATACAGTGAGACGGGTCTCACAAAGAGTAAAAAGCATAACAAAGCAGAGAGGTTAAATTTTTACAAGAATTTTGATTATAATTTTATTTTTTTGTTTGTGTTTATTATCTTGGAATGTGGTATTTATAACATATGAATCGTCAAATTGACGAATTTATTCTGGGTGGACCCACCACAGATGTGATTATCCAGCAACGTAAGACACATATCTCAAAATTAATATTTTCTGGAAAGGTATACTAAATTTTAGCTAAAAAAATATTATTATGTATATTTTTGTTATTGTAGTAATAATGATCATTTTGTAGTAATTAATTTTTTTCATATAGTTATATGATTATCCTGACAATATATGAATGCGAGAGCATGGGACATGGCGTTATGAACGCAACTTTGGGTGTTGTAATTTGACCAGCGAACAAGAGGCCATGGTGGTCATATTTGGATTCAAATACATTGACGAGATAACTTTTCTACGACATGATAGAGATTTAATATTGAGTCTAGTGGAGCGTTGGTGTAGCTCCCTGAATCATATTTGGTAAATTTTGAGATTTTTCTAATTTTCTTTGGATTTAATATTGTTTTCTTACGAAAACCTAATTTCGATTGAATAAGTTGATTAAAATGAATTTTGAGTGTTAATGACGTTTTCTCAACTTGAAAAGTATTTCTGAATACTAATTTGAAGTTCTAATGATTTGATTTATTTTAGGAATTTTCTAATGGAGTGCATAAAGGAATTGTTTTGCTAATTGAAACGAATTTTGGTAGCTAAATGAATATCTATATATAAGTATTCGATTTCATAATAATAATCTTATTGACTTCTTATTAATATTATTTGAGAGAGAAATCATTTGATTAACCATTTTTGGAATTAATTATTAATGAGTAATTAAAGAAGAACTAATTTTTATTAACAGTTGGTAATTATTAACTAATTTTGTAATTAGGAAAATCTGTTTGGATATTTTTGAATTTGAAAATCTGTTTGAATTTTTGAATTTGAAATCTGTTAGTTATTCTCTAACTAATTCAGTACAGGTTTACACTATTGCCCCCAGATCTACCACTATTTACAACACTGCCATCTAATATTTTATTATAAAATTTAGTACACTGACACACTCAACAGTGCACGAATTCCAATACAGTCCACATCACACACTCTCTCTCTCTCTCACATGACTCTTTCTCTCTCCTCTCTGGCCTCTCGGCCGAGCACCGTCGTGCGTCGTCGCGAGTACGCCGCGTGCCGCCACTTCGAGCTACTGAATCCAGCTCGCTGTCGAGCCTCGCCGCCAGTCCATCGTCGCTTCCTCGTGATTCGAGACCGTAGTATTCCTCGACTGTATTGTTCCTCGACTGCAGAGTTCTCGACGCACGTGTCGCATTGCAGACCGCGTCTTCTCGATCGTAGTGGATTCTCGAACCCCGTGCACACTTTTGCGAGTTTCGCATCGCCCCTTCGGAGATCAAGGAGTCACTGCCTCCTCGTGGTCGACGCTGGCCTGGAGGACCAAGCTTCATCCTCGATCACCGCGATGAGTCTTCGATCCTCCAGCTAGGCCGTCGTCGTGTTACTGAAGGTTGCTCATCGCCGGATCCCGCTGTCCTCGGCCGTCTGGGGCCAGATTGACGTCGCCGAGCCACCGGGCATCACCATCTGGAGAGATCTGCCGCCGAGCCAAGCCAGAGATCGCCGCCTCTTTGCCAAGAATGGAGTCGCCAGGACGCCGGATCGAAGTCGATTTCTACGACGTCATCTCAAGCGCCAGGGATCGTCGGATCTTCACCGCAGCAGCCGGATCTAGGTGTGGATCGACTCCCCACCGCGGCTGTGTCACTCCCCGTTCCCAGTATACGTATTTTTAATACATGTACTACTCAAATGTATTTATTTAATATTTATCATGTATTGTTTTGTATTTAAATCTCTTTAAATTCATGTTAATTAAATTCCTGCAATTAATTTTCTGCATTTACTTTCTGCTTTTATTTCTCTGCTTTAGCTAGACTTGGGTTCGGCTTGGTTTGGATTAGTTAGTTGGTTCATCATGAACCAAACCTAACACCCCCACCTACCACCACCTTTTCATTTAAAGCCAACCCCCCTTTCTCTCTCTTCATTATTTTTCCTTCACCATCACTCTTCTTCTTCTTTCTCATTACTCTCTCCACCTACCAAACCCATAGGCAAGTACATCTTGCTTCTTCATGAGGACCCATTTTTATGGTTCCATTCTCTTTCCCTTGTGATTCTAAGAGATTTTAGAACTTAGCATTTTTTATTTCGAAGTCTTAATCTTTGTAGATCTAGGAATTAGTTATGTTCGGATTTTGGTGGTTTTGATCTATCAAACTTCTTTGTTTTCAAGTTTTGATGGTTCCATGTTGTAGAAAATTTTATTCAACCCAATTTTGACCTTTGGAAAGTTGGATTCGGACTTATTCTGACCAAGTTATGGACTTTTGAAGCTTTGGGTTCAAACCATAGAGTTCTTGCTGTTTGGAGAAGACAGTGAGCAGTACGCGAGCTTTTTAGCTTGTGCCACTGAGTTGCGCGCGCTCTTTAGTGCAGCGCAGTCCCCATACGCTGCCTTTTGGAAGCGTATGGATCTCATACGCTGCCCTTTGGCGGCGTATGTCTTGCATACGCTACCTCGAAGAGGAGTCGTATGGAGTCCATACGCTAGCCTGACTTGAGCGTATGTCTTCCATACGCTAGCCTGACTTGAGCGTATGTCTTCCATACGGTAGCCTGACTTGAGCATATGTCTTCCATACGCTAGCCTGACTTGAGCGTATGACTTCCATACGCTAGCCTGACTTGAGCGTATGTCTTCCATACGCTAGCCTGACTTGAGCGTATGACTTCCATACGCTAGCCTGACTTGAGCGTATGTCTTCCATACGCTAGCCTGACTTGAGCGTATGACTTCCATACGCTAGCCTGACTTGAGCGTATGTCTTCCATACGCTAGCCTGACTTGAGCGTATGACTTCTATACTCTAGCCTGACTTGAGCGTATGTCTTCCATACACTAGCCTGGCCTGAGCGTAGCTTGAACTGAGCGTAGCTTGACCTGAGGGTACGTTGACTTGAGCGTAGGCTGACATGAGCATAGCCTGCTCACCCTGGATCTTCTATATAGCCCTGTATATTGATATCTTATTAGATGTTTAACGTCCATTTTATATCCTTACGCCTTTTTGCATTAACTTGATATAATCATGATATGTTGATATTTCTGTTAAATATAGATTGTTACGTGGGATGTACCATGTGTCGTGAATTGAGTTATAGATACCCCGATTGACTGGAATTAAACCCTGAGAGTTGTAGACTCGACCCCACTGAATACTAGTTGACTTTCATGCCTTGTCACCACTGATAATGATTGTGACCTTGATTAATAATTGATCATGCGTTCCTAGTTGGAACTAAGAGACTGGCTAGTCGTCTTTGAATTGAATGAATGAGACACGTTCATATTAATTATGAACTATTGAAATCGACTGGCTAATCCCGAATATTGGCATACAGGCACATGCAGGTTTCAAATTATTTATTTATTAAGTTATTTATTTATCTTACAAAGAAGCATGTGTACTTTATGGTCAAGGCATGATTACTCCGTGGTTAGTTTTGATTGTTGCATTACGCTATGTAAGACCTACAACCTGACCGTACTGGTATCATTGTAGAGTTGTGCATATCGTACCTCGTACGAAAGTACTCATTCTGAATAACCATGATCCACGGCATGGTACTTCACTCAACGTAGAGACTATTAAGTTAAATAAAATAATGATTGCATGGAGAGAATGGATTCCCGAGTTCTTACATGGCAGCCCCCTTGGGACAAGTAGTACCCGACGGGCCGGCTGGTTCCCACAGATACTGTAAACCTGCCACACGGGCAGGGAACAGTATCTGCTTATATTATTATTGTATATTGTATATTGATGACGGGCGTCCCGCTGGGACTCGTCTAATTCATGAATGGCGCAATTGATTGACTGGATCGACTAGCCTTGCTCGCACATAGTAAGAACTGAGGAATCCCTATTGCATAAATTCCAGGATAACTTGGGACTCAAAATAGCAAGCCGTAGGATTTGATTTGCCGTTCAAGATGATTTGTTTGTGCACTGTACCTACTCTGTTACCTAACTGGGATGATCAGAATGTCAGGACATGACGGGCCAACTTCTGTCCTTGTTTGGTTGGGAGGTTGGTTCGAAGTGTCGTGATGTGATGTGAATCCTAGTAGAAAGCAGAGATCTATTATTATATTTCTCATTACTGGTTTTAGTTCTCATGTCGTGCTTCCTTGTGGTACTTGCTATTAGAGGTCTAACCTCTCTGGTTTTGCATGGCCAGATTTAGAGCCGGTCCCCGAGGATCCAGCTTACTTCTACCTCCAGGATGGTCAACACTAGAGGGATGATCGCAGGAGGACTCGAGTGGGTTTCTTACTTCCCGCTCGTTTTGTTATCTACTTTATACCTTACCGTTTGGCACCGACATGTTAGTCGGATTATCTTGTACTTACTTTTTACATAATTGTAACTAAAGTCAGGCTGCAGCTGATAACAATTGTGTATACTTTTGCTACATCAATCTGGCTATGTTTTGTAAAGCCAGATATCAAGAACATTTTGACAGAGCGTTTGGGATGCCTTACTGCTTTATCTTACATGTTCTCTATTACTGTTTCTTGTTCGAATGATTGAGATAATAGATGTGAAGTGACCATAGTGAGACTTTCATGTAGTATTCACCCCCTCGTCTTTAGACAGCATTGATCGTATTATACGGTATTCATCTACCCGTAATACGTAGCTGGCTGAGTCATTCCTCCGCTCTCCAGTATTCTAGTTCTGGGGCGTGACTAGGTTTTAGTGGTGGCCCATGCAGGTCTGATTTCAGACTTGTGCGGTGTTTAATAGGATGTCTCAATCACACATGTTTCCCCTTGATCTTATGATTCGTTACTCTCAACTCTAGCTTGACATTCCAGTATCCTTTGACTTCATTGATCCTTCATGTCCGGTCGTTTGATTGTTCTCTTGTCCCTTTTCTTAGGGGCACCTCGTCCGCACCTGTCAGAGCTGGACAGCAACAACATGGACAGCAACATGGACAACCTGACCATGTTGGTCAGCAACAAGAGCCGGTACTAACTCAAGAGGCTACCCAAGAAGAAGTGATAGTGGAAGCAGCAGCTGGATCGCAGTATCCGGATGTTCCACCACCACCAACAGTTCCACCTACCCCTGTGGAAGTAGATACACCAGTCCTTCTGGAGATTATGAGAGGGATGATGGCTACTCAGCAACATCAGATGTTAGCCCAGCAACGCATTCACGCTCAGTTGCAAGAGCAGAACGTACCACTCAACCAAGGGTTGCAGACAGCTTTGGAAAGAGGGGCAAGGCCGGATTCTGGAGTATCAACCAGATTTTGCAAGTTCAACCCCCGCCGTTTTGAAGGAACGGAGGATGCCATCTCAGCATATGCATGGCTTAAGGATATTGAGGCTATTTTGACGGCGGCTAAGGTACCGGCAGAAGAACGTGTGGATCAGGTGAAGTTGTTACTTCAGGATCTCGCACGTGATTGGTGGGAATCAGAGGAAGTAGGTATCAGATGTCCCGTTGCTTGGGACGATTTCACAACAAGATTCAAGACAAAGTACTATGGAGTTGTGGCTCAGTTTGAGCTACAACAGAAGTTTATCAACCTCAAACAGGCCGGCAAGACGGTAGATGCTTATGCAGCGGAGTTCTGCAGATTGAGTAGGTTTGCCCCAGAGATGGTAGCGACGGAGCGCCAAAGGGCTATGAGGTTTCAGCAAGCGTTTCATCTTGAGCTCTTACAATTGATAGAAGGGCACAATTACCAGACTTTTGATGAGATATTAACGGCAACCCGAAGGCATGAGATCACCATTCAGAGGATCACAGTAAGGACTGGAGGTCAGAAGAGATCTCACAGTCAGATTGAAGGAGGAGGGGGAGCAGCGCACCGAACAACAGCACCATCCACTGGCATTCGTATCCACGATGTGGCGATACGAGGACCAGCACCACCACCCAGGCAGCAGCAACAGCAACAGAGAAAGAACCAGCAACCTCCGACGGGCTGCACTTATTGTGGGAAGATGGGGCACACTAGAGATGTATGTCGGATATTGAATGGACTGTGTCTGATATGTGGAAATCCAGACCATCGGGTTACCACATGTTCCATGAATTCGAGGTCAGGAGGACCAGGGCAGCAGTTTCCTGCTCTGCCAGCACCAGGGGCAGGGCAGTATCGAGGACCAGCAGTGGCAGTGAGACCATTGGCCCAGCGTCCGTTAATGCCACAGGCTCAGATGTATCGGCAGCAGGGACCGCCGATGCAGCAACACCAGCATAGACCACCTCAGCATCATCAAGGCAGGGGCCAGCAGCAGCACCAGGCTAGGCCGCAACATGGGAACCAATAAGGAGGTCGAGGGC
The DNA here is from genome assembly GCA_029216955.1 of Iris pallida. Taxonomy (NCBI): domain Eukaryota; kingdom Viridiplantae; phylum Streptophyta; class Magnoliopsida; order Asparagales; family Iridaceae; genus Iris; species Iris pallida. The sequence continues at coordinate 5,979,051 of JANAVB010027799.1, read as the reverse complement.
AGGCATTCACACTATCCTTGGACGAGGCATTAGCATCGGGAGATGTTGTGGCAGGTAACATTCTCGTCGTCTCATATCCCGCAGTAGCATTGTTTGATTCGGGAGCATCCCACTCATTTATATCTCCACAATTTGCGACACGGCTAGGAATGGAGTTCGAGGCATTGCCAGGGAGGTTGAATATACTCACTGGCAATGGGCTCGTAGGAGTTAGTAGAGTTATTCTAGCGTGTAGTGTTGTAGTTTACGGGCATCCCTTACCCGCCCAGTTGATAGAATTTCCTGTTGGAAATTTCGACGTTATCTTAGGCATGGACTGTCTGAAAGACAGTCATGCGACAATAGATTGTCGTAGTGGGAGTGTATCTTTTGATATTCCAGGCATGAAGAGGTTCATCTTAGTCAGGTCAGAGGCAACTCAGCAAGAGCAGGGAGTAGTAACAGCAATGGAAGAAGTTCAAGTTCCGAAGGTAGTTGAAGAATTTCTAGACGTGTTTCCCGAAGAACTTTCAGGTCTACCACCGGTTAGAGATATTGAGTTCAGCATAGAATTGGCACCTGGAACTAAACCAATATCAGATCGGGTTTACAGAATGGCGGATTCGGAGCAGGCCAAGGTGTATCAGCACATAGAGGAATTAAAGGAGAAGAAGATTATCCAAGCTAGCATATCACCATGGGCAGTACCAGTGGTACTTGTGGGGAAGAAGGATGGATCATCCAGATTATGCATCGATTACAGGAAGCTTAACGCGGCGACAGTAAAGAACAAGTACCCATTACCAAGAATCGACGACTTGTTTGATCAGTTGAGCAGGGCTAGAGTTTTCTCCAAGATAGATCTTCGTTCAGGGTACCATCAAGTGAGGGTTCGAAAGGAAGACATTCCTAAGACAGCATTCAGGTCGAAGTATGGACATTATGAATTCTTAGTAATGCCATTTTGTTTGACCAATGCTCCAGCTATATTTATGGATTTGATGAACCGCATCTTTATGCCATATTTAGATCAGTTTGTCGTGGTGTTTCTCGACGACATTCTCGTATATTCTGCTAGTAAAGAGGAGCATGAAGACCACCTCAGGAAAGTGTTACAGGTTCTGAGAGAGAACCAGTTGTATGCCAAGCTCAGTAAGTATGAGTTTTGGTCGGATCACATTTCATTTTTGGGTCACATCATATCAGGAGCTGGAGTAGCAGTAGATCCCAAGAAGGTAGAAGCAGTAGAAAGTTGGCCAGTACCCAAGACCGTAGCTGATGTACGGAGTTTCTTGGGATTGGCAGGATATTACAGAAGGTTTGTATCAGACTTTGCGAGGCTTTCAGCACCTATGACCCGTTTGACACGAAAAGATGTACCATTCGTCTGGTCGACAGAATGTCAGGCATCATTTGAGAATCTGAAGCAGAAGTTGATATCAGCACCTATTCTTACATTGCCAGTTGGACCGGGAGGTTTTACTGTATATTGTGATGCGTCAGGTAAAGGACTTGGATGTGTCCTTATGCAACATGGGAAGGTGATAGCATATGCATCTAGGCAGCTTCGGGACCACGAGAAGAATTACCCAACTCATGATTTGGAGTTGGCGACAGTAGTATTTGCTTTGAAGCTATGGAGACATTATTTATATGGTGACCGAGTGGACATGTACACAGACCATAAAAGTCTGAAGTACATCTTTACTCAGAAGGAGCTGAACATGAGACAGAGAAGATGGTTAGAGCTGATCAAGGATTATGACGTGGAGCTTCAGTATCATCCAGGCAAGGCTAATATAGTAGCAGACGCTCTTAGCAGGAGAGGCGGCGCATTTATGTTAACAACGCAGAAGCACATCTTAGAAGACCTTCAGGAGATGGGCATTAAAGTTATACTTCCTAGTGATATAGGAATTCTGGCGAGTCTACAAGTTCAATCCGACTTGGTAGGCAGGATCAAGGCGGCCCAGGCACAAGACCCAAGGATTCAGAAGCTTAGGGCAGAATGTGAGTCAGGGCTCAGAAAAGAGATGCAAATCCACGAAGATGGTACGCTTAGGTTTGGATCGCGTCTATGTGTACCTAGTAGAGATATCAGACAGGAAGTTATGACAGAAGCTCACAGTTCTCAGTATTCTATACATCCCGGAGGGACCAAGATGTACAAAGATATCAAGCAGCACTTCTGGTGGAACGGGATGAAGAGGGAGATAGCTAGGTTTGTTTCCCGTTGCTTGATATGTCAGCAAGTAAAGACAGAACAGCAGAGGCCAGCTGGATTATTGCAACCGCTTCCTATCCCGGAATGGAAGTGGGAGCATATTACAATGGACTTTGTGACCGGTTTACCGAGATCACCAAGTGGTAAAGATGCTATTTGGGTGATAGTGGACCGGCTAACAAAGGTAGCACACTTTCTTCCTTTCAGAGTAGGGCAATCTACAGAAAAGTTGGCGGAGTTGTACATGCAGCAGATAGTCAGGCAGCATGGAGTCCCTGTCAGTATTGTGTCAGACAGAGATACCCGTTTCATGTCACATTTCTGGAAGAGCTTACATCATAGTTTGGGCTCCAAGTTAAGATTTAGCACGGTTTACCATCCACAGACGGACGGCCAATCGGAAAGGACAATTCAGACTTTGGAAGATATGTTGCGAGCTTGCACCCTAGATTTTGGAGGATCTTGGAAAAGCCACCTACACTTAGTTGAGTTTTCCTATAACAACAGTTATCAAGCCAGTATCCAGATGGCGCCATTTGAAGTACTATATGGTAAGAAGTGTAGGTCACCACTAGCATGGGATGATATCGGAGAGAGAGGAAGATGCTAGGCCCAGAAATGATTGTCCAGACAGTTGAATTGGTTAAAGGAATTAGGGAGCGACTTCGAGTTGCGCAAGATCGACATCGTCATTGGACGGACCAGCACCGTAGGCTGCTAGAATTTTCTGTTGGGGACCATGTATTCTTACGGATCTCACCAACCCGTGGGATTATTAGATTTGGCGTTCGCGGGAAGTTGAGTCCGCGATACGTAGGGCCATTCGTTATTCTTGATAGGGTAGGCGATGTTGCTTATCGTTTGTCCCTTCCACCTTCGTTACGAGAGGTGCATGACGTGTTTCATGTATCTCAATTACGTAGGTATGTATCGGACCCAAGCCATGTCCTCGATCATTCGGAGCTGGTTGTTGGTACCAACCTGTCTTACGAGGAACAGCCTGTGTCCATTTTGGACCGAAGAGAGAAGATACTCAAGAACCGAACAATTAGTCTTGTCCGTGTTGCTTGGGGTCATCACTCCTTGGGAGAGTCAACGTGAGAACGTGAGGATGATATCCGATCACGATATCCGTACTTGTTTGACTCACAAGATATATCTTTTTCTGTATACCTTGATCGTATTTAGCTTCTCATGCTTGTCACCCCATAGATAGAATTACTTGATATTGTAGATTGTTAAATATAGATATGTTACTTGCTATGGACATTGTAAAATGATTGCTTGCTTAAATTGCTTGTACTAGTTTGGCCTTGATATTCCTATCCTGCTTGGATTCGAAATTTCGAGGACGAAATTTTTCTAAGGAGGGTAGAGATGTCACTCCCCGTTCCCAGTATACGTATTTTTAATACATGTACTACTCAAATGTATTTATTTAATATTTATCATGTATTATTTTGTATTTAAATCTCTTTAAATTCATGTTAATTAAATTCCTGCAATTAATTTTCTGCATTTACTTTCTGCTTTTATTTCTCTGCTTTAGCTAGACTTGGGTTCGGCTTGGTTTGGATTAGTTAGTTGGTTCATCATGAACCAAACCTAACACCCCCACCTACCACCACCTTTTCATTTAAAGCCAACCCCCCTTTCTCTCTCTTCATTATTTTTCCTTCACCATCACTCTTCTTCTTCTTTCTCATTACTCTCTCCACCTACCAAACCCATAGGCAAGTACATCTTGCTTCTTCATGAGGACCCATTTTTATGGTTCCATTCTCTTTCCCTTGTGATTCTAAGAGAGTTTAGAACTTGGCATTTTTCATTTCGAAGTCTTAATCTTTGTAGATCTAGGAATTAGTTATGTTCGGATTTTGGTGGTTTTGATCTATCAAACTTCTTTGTTTTCAAGTTTTTATGGTTCCATGTTGTAGAGAATTTTATTCTACCCAATTTTGACCTTTGGAAAGTTGGATTCGAACTTATTCTGACCAAGTTATGGACTTTTGAAGCTTTGGGTTCAAACCATAGAGTTCTTGCTGTTTGGAGAAGACAGTGAGCAGTGCGCGAGCTTTTTAGCTTGTGCCACTGAGTTGCGCGCGCTCTTTAGTGCAGCGCAGTCCCCATATGCTGCCTTTTGGAAGCGTATGGATCTCATACGCTGCCCTTTGGCGGCGTATGTCTTGCATACGCTACCTCGAAGAGGAGTCGTATGGAGTCCATACGCTAGCCTGACTTGAGCGTATGTCTTCCATACGCTAGCCTGACTTGAGCGTATGTCTTCCATACGGTAGCCTGACTTGAGCGTATGTCTTCCATACGCTAGCCTGACTTGAGCGTATGACTTCCATACGCTAGCCTGACTTGAGCGTATGTCTTCCATACGCTAGCCTGACTTGAGCGTATGACTTCCATACGCTAGCCTGACTTGAGCGTATGTCTTCCATACGCTAGCCTGACTTGAGCGTATGACTTCCATACGCTAGCCTGACTTGAGCGTATGTCTTCCATACGCTAGCCTGACTTGAGCGTATGACTTCTATACGCTAGCCTGACTTGAGCGTATGTCTTCCATACGCTAGCCTGGCCTGAGCGTAGCTTGACCTGAGCGTAGCTTGACCTGAGGGTACGTTGACTTGAGCGTAGGCTGACATGAGCATAGCCTGCTCACCCTGGATCTTCTATATAGCCCTGTATATTGATATCTTATTAGATGTTTAACGTCCATTTTATATCCTTACGCCTTTTTGCATTAACTTGATATAATCATGATATGTTGATATTTCTGTTAAATATAGATTGTTACGTAGGATGTACCATGTGTCGTGAATTGAGTTATAGATATCCCGATTGACTGGAATTAAACCTGAGAGTTGTAGACTCGACCCCACTGAATACTAGTTGACTTTCATGCCTTGTCACCACTGATAATGATTGTGACCTTGATTAATAATTGATCATGCGTTCCTAGTTGGAACTAAGAGACTGGCTAGTCGTCTTTGAATTGAATGAATGAGACACGTTCATATTAATTATGAACTATTGAAATCGACTGGCTAATCTCGAATATTGGCATACAGGCACATGCAGGTTTCAAATTATTTATTTATTTAGTTATTTATTTATCTTACAAAGAAGCATGTGTACTTTATGGTCAAGGCATGATTACTCCGTGGTTAGTTTTGATTGTTGCATTACGCTATGTAAGACCTACAACCTGACCGTACTGGTATCATTGTAGAGTTGTGCATATCGTACCTCGTACGAAAGTACTCATTCTGAATGACCATAATCCACGGTATGGTACTTCACTCAACGTAGAGACTATTAAGTTAAATAAAATAATGATTGCATGGAGAGAATGGATTCCCGAGTTCTTACATGGCAGCCCCCTTGGGACAAGTAGTACCCGACGGGCCGGCTGGTTCCCACAGATACTGTAAACCTGCCACACGGGCAGGGAATAGTATCTGCTTATATTATTATTGTATATTGTATATTGATGACGGACGTCCCGCTGGGACTCGTCTAATTCATGAATAGCGTAATTGATTGACTGGATCGACTAGCCTTGCTCGCACATAGTAAGAACTGAGGAATCCCTATTGCATAAATTCCAGGATAACTTGGGACTCAAAATAGCAAGCCGTAGGATTTGATTGGCCGTTCAAGATGATTTGTTTGTGCACTGTACCTACTCTGTTACCTAACTGGGATGATCAGAATGTCAGGACATGACGGGCCAACTTCTGTCCTTGTTTGGTTGGGAGGTTGGTTCGAAGTGTCGTGATGTGATGTGAATCCTAGTGGAAAGCAGAGATCTATTATTATATTTCTCATTACTGGTTTTAGTTCTCATGTCGTGCTTCCTTGTGGTACTTGTTATTAGAGGTCTAACCTCTCTGGTTTTGCATGGCCAGATTTAGAGCCGGTCCCCGAGGATCCAGCTTACTTCTACCTCCAGGATGGTCAACACTAGAGGGATGATCGCAGGAGGACTCGAGTGGGTTTCTTATTTCCCGCTCGTTTTGTTATCTACTTTATACCTTGCCGTTTGGCACCGACATGTTAGTCGGATTGTCTTGTACTTACTTTTTATATAATTGTAACTAAAGTCCGGCTGCAGCTGATAACAATTGTGTATACGTTTGCTACATCAATCTGGCTATGTTTTGTAAAGCCAGATATCAAGAACATTTTGACAGAGCGTTTGGGACGCCTTACTGCTTTATCTTACATGTTCTCTATTACTGTTTCTTGTTCGAATGATTGAGACAATAGATGTGAAGTGACCATAGTGAGACTTTCATGTAGTATGCACCCCCTCGTCTTTAGACAGCATTGATCGTATTATGCGGTATTCATCTACCCGTAATACGTAGCTGGCTGAGTCATTCCCCCGCTCTCCAGTATTCTGGTTCTGGGGCGTGACAGACTGGTAAGATCCCGCCCGATCTTCTCGAATCTCTTTCTTGATCTTCATCTTCTGGTTCCTTATTTCTAGATCTAGGGTTTTTGAGATCTAGGGTTTATATTTGGAAAAGAACAGAGAGTTAGGGTTTTGTGTTCGGGGATGGGAAGAAAACAAAGTTGCTCTTAGGATTAGGGTTTTGATCCTTCGAGGAAGAAGAACCTAGGGTTCAGGTGAACTGAGGAAGAAGGGAGTGAAGAATAGAAATTAGGATTTCGGGTTGGGAAAAGTCTGAGGAAGAAGAAGGCTCGGATCTAGGGTTTCACCTAGGGTTTTTGGTCGGGCTGGTGAAGAAGAGGAAGAGACTGGAGATGATGACCTAGAAACTAGGGTTCGACTGGAGAAGATGGACTTAGGGTTAGGGTTCCTACTGAGAGCATTAGATGAAGGAGAAGAGTTTTGGGGGCTGGGTTTTCTGTCGGTTGAGTGTGAAAAATCAGGTGAGGAGAGAGAAGAAGAATGGGTTATATGGTTAGGAAGTTGAGTCGGGTATGGGATGTATTAGTGAGATTAGTCGGGCTTTAGTTCAACTTTTGAAATTGTTGATTTAATCAATATAAAAATAGGGTGGGTCGGGTGCAGATGTAGAGTTGGGCTGGACTTATTTCTCCCTTCGCAAATTATTTCAACATAGTAACAGTCGGGCTGGGCTGAGTATAGACTGGGTTGTGCTTGTATGGTGTTTGGACTGTTAGAAATTAGAAAAGATTATGTTGCAGCAGTTGTGTAGGATCGATTTTGGGCTTGTGACTGGGCTAGGCAGGGTTGTGGGCTCAGTTTATATTAGATATGGGCTGGGTGTTTAGTTAACTAATGATTAAATTGTTAGCTCTATTATTTCCTGTGAACTTGGGACTTAAGCCCAGGGAACTTTTGCAAGAATAGCATGTATAGATATGTTATACTATTATATTAGTAGTGAAGAGATTTTGGGAACTATTTTATATATATATATATATATATATATATATATATATATATATATATATATATATATATATATAAGTTGTTTTGACAAAATATGTCAATGTATATTTTAAGATATGACTTCTAAATATTTTGATTAGATAAACCTAAAGTAAATTGTATTAAATCAAAAATATGGTTTTAAGTATTTTTAAACTAAATATTATATTTCAAATAGTATTTCCAAATATGATTTCCTAATAAGTTATCAAAGTTTATTATAAGTTTTCTAGTATTCTAGCTAGTAGTTATATAAAGTTAGTATAGTCAAATTAGGGTAGCAATTGTTAGTTAAAGACTTTATTTCTTAAACCCTAACAAAAATTGTACAAAATATAACAGGTGATCATTACGTCCATGCAGTACTACTCCCGTGCTTCCAAGGCGAGACAAGTACACCAACTCTACTTTTACTTTGTCTTTCTGTCTTATATTCATGTGCCATGTTCTCATATCGGACACGAGATACACACGATTGTCTTGTACCTTGTTCATTGCATTGTGAGTCATTGTTTATTGCAGGAATTGGAGGAAATATTAACTTTTGTGTGACCACACCCAGCATAGGTATTGTGGATAGCCTAGTCGTACACTTCACGTACGATTAAGCCGGATCTTGTAGAATTGATTGTGCATTGATTGATTGTGGATTGTGGTCCTTAGCAGGTCACACATTAGTTTAATATTTTAAAATGTCACATTTGTATTGATTTTCGTGTTTATCATATTATTTATTGATAGCCGTGACCATTGTCTTGCATATTGATTGTCGCGTCCATTGCGTACAGTTTACATTTCATTTCTGGTACCATAGTTTCATTTTCAGTTCTAGTATTGTGGTTTCACCTTGTATTCTGTACTACAGATTACATTGTATATTGTTCTTGTCGAGGTTGTACTTTGCTCTTTTTCTGATAGGATATGTTGCAGGTGAGCTTGAGGCCACATGGAGCATGTGATTGCATTGGATATTACAGGATTTATTTATTTGTTCTTTTGGAGATTGTATTTTTTTATGATTTCATCATTGTATATTTGATTTGACCGGATTTGTCTCCGGATGATTTTGTACTAAAATGTGTAACCCCTCTTCCCGATTTTTGAATATTTTATTATTATTTATTTTCTATTTTTGAAATCAAATATTTTCTCTTGAAACGCATAAACGTTAATATGCTAGTTTTCAAATAAATGGTTTGAATGTACTAAGTTCTTGTAATAAAAGTATTTTGGGCTTGAATTTCATTATTGGCATCATAAATACGTTGTCATTAGTTTTGAACTATTGGTTCAAACTACTTTAAATAGATTTGATTAATTATTATACATTTTAAATTAATTGAATGGTATCTTTATATTTAAATTACAATGATAACTATTTATTTGAAATGAGATTTGATTTATAATAAAGTTATTTGGATTAAGATTGGATATTATTGAATAATACTTTAATTTGCAATCATTTATAAATTTTGATTAAATTTATCTACTATATGATTTCAATTATTTTAATAAACTTTGAATATTCTCTTAAAATTATTAATGTTAATTATTTATTTGAACTAGATTTAAAATCATACGTCTCGAAGTAAAAGATAAAGATTGATTGTTGATATTGGATTGATTGATATATCTAAATGTGATAACTAATATTTGAAAAATATTTGAATTTATATTATTTGATGACATCGAGTATTATTTAAAAGATAACGAGTTGTTTGGCTATATTTAAATTTATTTAAATTTGGAATATGATTTAAATTAATAGATAATATTAAATACTACTTCAGATTACTATTGTAATTATTTATAGGATTTCGATTAGATTTGTTTATTTTAAAATAATTTATTTTGAATCAAATTAAATGGGAACTTATCTATTGAAAATTTTAATCCTAATCACTATAGGAATACTTCCCTACATATAGGGGGCCTCATTTCGTTTCCTGGAAAAATTCTCAATACAACTCCTCCCCGCAACACTGTCCTTCCTCTTGCCACCAACACCACCGATGTCGGCACCTCTGTTCCCGACCATCTTCCTCTTTCATTCGCACCATGCTGACAACTTTCTGCCACCACCATTAAAACACCATCGCCATCGCCCCTGCTCTTCGCCAACGCACCTATCACCACCTCTTCGTTCATCCCTACGACACCACAGGCCACCTACACCCCCGCCTCCCTCTCCTTCGCACATCACCTGACCACCACTATGCTACACCTATACAAACACCATCATCTTTACCGCCATTGCCTTCGTCCATCGACCCTGTAGAACCACCCCGTCCCTTTCATCACCGCCACCAATCACAAGACCAACACCACCAACAATACAGGAACCCGACCACCACAGAAATCATCGTGTCTAGACCCGTGTGTCTGTGTCCTCATCTATCCCCTTATCCAGTTCTTTACACCAGCAAATTCTCGTGTCCAAGTCGGACACGAATACAAAACTAAAAGAAAATCTAGTGTCCGACAAGCCGGACATAATCAACAACAACAACAAAAATCCCTACCCCTATATCCGACACCAGTGGTGCCACCCCACGGCCACCGCCATCACCGTTTACCTTCACCACATAACATCCCAAAATTACTTACCACTGCCGTCGACTTCCTCATCGGCGCCTAGCCACGCCTCCAGCGCGAGCCCAATCCTCTTCTTCGTCTTCGTCTGGTCGAGACTAGGACGAACCCCCGCTGGCACGCCTGATCCCCTTCACTTGTGGCCGCGTCTCCCCGTGTCGCCAGCACCGTGGCCGTGATCGACGAACACTACACCACGGTGAGCACCGCCGATCCGAGGCGCACTGCCATAGCCGATGTTGCATCCTGACTGCTCGCGCTCGAGACCCCAGCGTTCAACGTTGTCCGGAGCACCGAGCACCTCGGGCCCGCCGCCTCCACTGGATTTCGCCAGCCGTCGTACGATGCCGGTCAGTTTCCCCTCATCCCCTTCTTCAGTTCTCTCAATTAGTCTTCCTCTGCTGTCTCTCTCTTTCTTGATTCTCTTACTCCTTTGTTTTATATTCTGTGGGCCTTCGTTGGGCTTCAAGCCCATTATACTATATTATGCAGTTTTTAATTAACTTCTTAGGTTTATGGGTTGGGCTTAAATTATAGAGCCAGGCCTAATAAACGGAGGGTATGTATTATTATATATATGTATGTAAGTACTATTATAGTATAAGTATTATTTTGTGTAATTATTGTCATTAGTTATTTATTATTATTATTATTTTAGATAAATATACATACTAAATATTTTCTAAAAAAATTATAATATAGTATTTGGCTTGGGCATTTATGTAAATTTAAAATTGGGTTAGAAACCCTAAATATGTTATGATATTATTTTGCATTAGTTTTATTGTTTGTTTATTATTGGATACCACTCAATTAGATGAGGGGTTAATCTCAGTAAATTTATTTAGATTATATATGTTTATGTAATATATTGTTAACAGTTAATAACATTGTTATATTATTAGTATTATAATTATAATTATTATTTTGTTGGCACTTATTATTTATAGTTTATTAAATATATATGTATATCCTCTAAAAATTATTTTTGTAACAAATATATAGTATTTAGGCTTTGTGCCTATATAAAATATTCAAAATTGGAGTTTCTAGCCTAAAGTTAAGAAATCATATGAGTATATTTTCCAAAAGGGTATATTGCTAAATAGGGTTGAGTCATAATGAATTTCCTGAATATATATATTTTTCTAAAATAAATTCCAATAGAAGTTGTTTTGTTTATATATATATTCATATTTGGTTTTATTTACAACTATCAGTTTCTAAATTAATTATTTGGGCCTTGTTGAATTTTATGTATTTGGACAAATTAAGCCTTTAGTCCTAAAATGATTTAATTTGTATAATAAATAAGTATATTTTAAATGGGGCTTTGAACTCATTGGGCTTTGATATTTTTGAATATATATAAATATAGGTCTATAAGTAATTCTAAGGCTATAAATACTTTAATAAAAATATTCTTCTCTAAGTAATCATTTTCGGTCTCCTAAAATAAATTCTTAGATTAATCCTTATTGATCGCGACTAATCAGTATTCCTATTTTCTTGCGAATTCGAACTCCAGCACATGGACCCTAAGCCAACTGGATTATCTTGGACGTAATGGTATTATCAGTTTCACCAGCTAAAGACCCCAGGCGAGTACAGTTTATTGTCTGTTTTCAATATTGATTTTCACTATATCTCATTGATTGGCCATTGTTTATGTGATTTTTATTCTACTATAAATTGTTGAGTCGGGAATGAGGAGTACTAAAGATGTGTGATCCGACCATAGTCATTGTTTATTTTCTTGCAAGTAGACCTCGTTGACATTGTTTAATTTCTGCAAGTAGACCTCGTAGACGTTGTTTAATTTCTGTAAGTAGACCTCGTAGACATTGTTTATTTCATGCAAGTAGACCTCGTAGACCTCGCGGTGTATTGTCCCAGACTGATCACATATCAAAGGTACTTCTAACACTTGGAAAGGTATTTTGTTTATTTATTGCTATTGACTTTTTCGTCTTTCTCACATCTTTTTTTTTTTATTTTTAAAACATATAATTGATGTCTAACCTCTGTTTTATAGTCATTTTCATATATTGGAACTGCATTCAGTGAATTGTACTTGTTCCATTCCTGACTGGAAACTAAAATTTTACAGATTAGTCGTGGCTATTTTTAGCATCGGATTCGGGAGACATAGGTATATGCGGAGGCCAAACCTAGAGGCTAGTTAAATAGTTTAGTATTTATGTAGTTGTCTTTTATAATTTTGTGAGACATTGTACCTTGTATTCAAATATAAACTTGTGAATTTTGTAAATTAATTTAGTTTTGTGAATAAGCAAACAAAGTATTTCTTTTATGTGATACTGAGCATTATGGCTAAACAGCGTTCTACCGCCGATATTGCGGCGTAGGCTGGCTTGGACACGCGCTCGCATCCGTTTATAAAAAAAAATGAGTCGTGACAAAATGACTTGGTGGATATTGGTGATTTTTTCTGGGACGTTATATATAGCTGTGGATGTTTACATTACATTGTGACTTAGAGTTTTTTTTAGTATTGTACAGCTTACTTCGTCGTGTCCATCGACGAAGGCTGGGCGTGTCCGACTCGTGTCCGATTATTCGGGAGTGGGTCGTGACATATTTTTAGTGGTGGTCCATGCAGGTCTATCCTAATGACACTTAGGCAATAAAGTGTTATTGGGGGACCAGCGAAGCTAAGAAAAACTCATCACAGCATAGGAACCGTGGGAAAATGGTTTATGGTTATGGTTATTGATATTTAAATTTGAAATTTGATTTTACTTATGATTTTCTAGGTTAGTTTGTGATTTTTCTAGGACATAGCAATCAACGGTTTATTTTCTGTTACAGGATGGTCGCCACGAAGAACACTGGAACTAGTGAGCAGCCTGCCCCCGATGCACAGGAGCAGCTTCTACTGCCTCCGCCTCAGCCGCTTCCTCCGACGATGATGTTCGACAGTACCCAGATGATGGCCATGTTCCAGCAGTTCATGAAGGCACAGAACCACCAAGCCACGCAGTTTCGAGCGACGATCATGGACGTGCTCCGAGTTAGGGAGCCAGCTCCGCCCGCACCACCAGTACCAGCAGCGCCGAGGCCAGGGACCACCAGAGACTATCAGAACCTCTGTCCGATAGATTTTTTGGGCCATGAGGGATAGTCTACGTAGATGAGTGGCTAGAAAACGTCGAGCGGACGTTGAAGATGGCGAGGATTCCGGATGATCTGAAGGTCGAAGTTGCGAGCATGTGACTTTTCGACATTGCTAGAGCTTGGTATAGGAAGGAGCCTCAGTTGGCCGAACCCCAAGTTCTCTAGAAGGATTTCAAACTATTATTCTAGGAGAAGTTATTCCCGGATGTGGAGCGGGACGAGCTTCGGATACAGTTTAAGGCATTGTAGCAGGGGAGTATGACCGTGGCCCAGTATACATCGGAGTTCACCCGACTCAGCAGGTTCACGGAGTACCTAGTTAGCACACCACATGAGAGGGCTTGGAAGTTCAAGAAGGGCCTCACCAGGGAGTTGCGGCATGCAGTGGCTATCAGCCAGTCCACTACCTATGCGAGCATCCTTAAAGTTGCTCATGGAGTGGAGAAGGAGATGGACCCGAAGCTTAAGCGGGATCGAGACATTGGTTCCAGCAGTTCCCAGGGTCCACCGAAGCGGACCGACACTCAGCAGAGGCTACCTCAGCATCAGCATCATGTTCGAGCTCCGACATCGCCGAGGCAGTAGAGACAGATTCAAACTCTGATATACTTTTCTTGCGCATACTGCAAGAGGTCGGGACACCGTGTTGAGGAATGCCGCAAAAAGTTAGGACAGTGCTTGGCTTGTGGATCTGCCACTCACCAAGTGAGAGATTGCCCTACGGCTTTCACTCGTCAGGGACCAGCGCCGGAGCTGCAGTAGGAGGATCCACCCTTTGGGGATCAGTAGCCATAGAGAGCACAGCCGGATGGACTGTTATCTTTCCTACTTGCTTGTAGTAGCTAGATTTCTTTGTATTGCCTATTTTGAGGCTTGTCTCTAGTTTTCTTGTATTTACAGTCTTTCCTATTGTCTACTGACTACTTGTTAGTCCTTTTTTACTTTTGTTATTCAAATAAAAATCTTTTACTCAATTGTTTCTTAAAAACTTTTTACTTGATTTTGTGCACCTCTGCAAAACCTTTGAAATTTCGAGGACAAAATTTTTGTAAGGGGGGTACATTTGTAACTTCCTGAATCATATTTGGTGAATTTTGAGATTTTTCTAATTTTCTTTGGATTTAATATTATTTTCTTACGAAAACCTAATTTCGATTGAATAAGTTAATTAAAATGAATTTTGAGTGTTAATGAATTTTTCTTAACTTGAAAAGTATTTTTGAATACTAATTTAAAGTTCTAATGATTTGATTTATTTTAAGAATTTTCTAATGGAGTGCATAAAGGAATTGTTTTGCTAATTGAAACGAATTTTGGTAGCTAAATGAATATCTATATATAAGTATTCGATTTCATAATAATAATCTTATTGATTTCTTATTAATATTATTTGAGAGACAAATCATTTGATTAACCATTTTTGGAATTAATTATTAATGAGTAATTAAAGAATAACTGATTTTTATTAACAGTTGGTAATTATTAACTAATTTTGTAATTAGGAAAATCTGTTTTTAAATCTGTTTGGATATTTTGAATTTGAAAATCCGTTTGAATTTTTGAATTTGAAATATGTTAGTTATTCTATAACTAATTCAGTACAGGTTTACACTATTGCCTCCAGATCTACCACTATTTATAACACTGCCATCTAATATTTTACTATAAAATTCAATATACTGACACACTCAACAGTGCACGAATTCCAATACGGTCCACATCACACTCTTTCTCTCTCTCACATCACTCTTTCTCTCTCCTCTCTGTCCTCTCGGCCAAGCACCGCCGTGCGCCGCTGCGAGTTTGCCGTGCGCCGCTGCGAGTTCTCCGTGTGCCGCCACTTCGAGCTACTGACTCCAGCTCGCAGTCGAGCCCCACCGCCAGTCCATCGTCGCTTCCTCGTGAGCCGAGACCGTAGTGTTCCTCGACTGCAGTGTTCCTCGACTGCAGAGTTCTCGACGCACGTGCCGCATCGCAGACCATGTCTCTTCGACTGCAGTAGATTCTCGATCCTCGTGCGTGCTTCTTCGAGTTTCTTGCCGCCCCTTCGGAGATCGAGGAGTCACTGCCTCCTCGTGGTCGATGCTGGCCTGGAGGACCGAGCTTCTTCCTCGATCACCGCGACGAGTCTTCGATCCTCGAGCCAGGCCGTCATCGTGTTACTGACGGTTGCTCATCGCCGGATCCCGCCGTCCTCGGTCGTCTGGGGCCAGATCAACGTCGCCGAGCCACCGGGTGCCACCATCTGGATAGATCTGCCGCCGAGCCAAGCCAGAGACCGCTGCCTCTTTGCCAATAACGGAGTCGCCAGGACGCCGGATCGAAGTTGATCTTCGACGACATCATCTCGAGCGTCAGGGATCGTCGGATCTTCACCGCAGCAACCGGATCTAGCTGTGGATCGACTCCCCACCGCGACTGGTAAGATCCCGCCCAATCTTCTCAAATCTCTTTCTTTATCTTCATCTTCTGGTTCCTTATTTCTAGATCTAGGGTTTTTGAGATCTAGGGTTTATATTTGGGAAAGAACAGAGAGTTAGGGTTTTGTATTCGGGGCTGGAAAGAAAACAAAGTTGTTCTTAGGATTAGGGTTTTGATCCTTCGAGTTAGAAGAACCTAGGGTTTAGGTGAACTGAGGAAGAAGGGAGTGAAGAATAGAAATTAGGGTTTCGGGTTGGGAAAAGTCTGAGGAAGAAGAAGGCTCGGATCTAAGGTTTCACCTAGGATTTGTGGTCGGGCTGGTGAAGAAGAAGAGACTGGAGAGGATTACCTAGAAACTAGGGTTCGGCTGGAGAAGATGGACTTAGGGTTAGGGTTCCGACTGAGAGCATTAGAGGAAGGAGAAGAGTTTTGGAGGTTGGGTTTACGGTCGGTTGAGTGTGAAAAATCAGGTAAGGAGGGAGAAGAAGAATGGGTTATATGGTTAGTAAGTTTGGCCGAGTATGGGCTGTATTAGTGAGATTAGTTGGGCTTTAGTTCAACTGTTAAAATCTGTTGATTTAATTAATGTAAAAATAGGGTGGGTCGGGTGCAGATATAGAGTTGGGCTGGACTTATTTCTCCTTTCGCAAATTATTTCAGCATAGCAATAGTCGGGCTGGGCTGTGAGTATAGACTGGGTTGAGCTTGTATGGTGTTTGGACCATTAGAAATTAGAAAAGATTATGTTGCAGCAGTTGTGTAGGCTCAATTTTGGGCTTGTGACTGGGCTAGGCAGGGTTGTGGGCTCAGTTTATATTAGATATGGGCTGGGTGTTTAGTTAATTAATGATTAAATTGTTAGCTCTATTATTTCCTGTGAACTTGGGCCTTAAGCCCAGGGAACTTTTGCATGAATAGCATGTATAGATATGTTATACTATTATATTAGTAGTGAAGAGATTTTGGGAACTATATATATATATATATATATATATATATATATATATATATATATATATATATATATATATATATATATATATATATATATATATATATATATATATATATATTTCTTAAAGTTGTTTTGACAAAATATGTCAATGTCTATTTTAAGATATGACTTCTAAATATTTTGATTAGTTAAACCCAAAGTAAATTGTATTAAATTAAAAATATGGTTTTAAGTATTTTAAACTAAATATTATATTTCAAATAATATTTCCAAATATGATTTCCAAATAAGTTATCAAAGTTTATTATAAGTTTTCTAGTATTCTAGCTAGTAGTTATATAAAGTTAGTATAGTCAAATTAGGGTAGCAATTGTTAGTTAAAGACTTTATTTCTTAAACCCTAACAAAAATTGTACAAAATATAACAGGTGATCATTACGTCCATGCAGTACTACTCCCGTGCTTCCAAGGCGAGGCAAGTATACCGACTCGACTTTTACTTTGTCTTTCTGTCTTATTAATGTGCCATATTCTCATATCGGACACGAGATACACACGATTGTCTTGTACCTTGTTCATTGTATTGTGAGTCATTGTTTATTGCGAGGATTGGAGAAAATATTAGCTTTTGTGTGACCACACCCGACATAGGTATTGTGGATAGTCTAGTCGTACACTTCACGTACGATTAAGCCGGATCTTGTAGAATTGATTATGCATTGATTGATTGTGGATTGTGGTCCTTAGCCGGTCACACATTAGTTTAATATTTCAAAATGTCACACTTGCATTGTTTGTCGTGTTCATCGTATTGTTTATTGATAGCCGTGATCATTGTCTTGCATATTGATTGTCGCGTCCATTGCGTACAGTTTACATTTCATTTCTGGTACCATAGTTTCATTTTCAGTTCTAGTATTCTGGTTTCACCTTGTATTCTGTACTACAAATTACATTGTATATTGTTCTTGTCGGGGTTGTACTTTACTCTTTTCCTCACATGATACGTTGCAGGTGAGCTTGAGGCCACATGGAGCATGTGATTGCATTGGATATTGCAGGATTTTTTTTCTGGAGATTGTATTTTTTTATGATTTCATCATTGTTTATTTGATTTGACCGGATTTGTCTCTGGATGATTTTGTACTAAAATGACTTGGTGGATATTGGTGATTTTTTCTGGGAACGTTATATATAGCTGTGGATGTTTACATTACATTGTGACTTGGAGTTTTCCTTAGTATTGTACAGCTTACTTCGTCGTATCCATCGATGAAGGCTGGGCGTGTCCGACTCATGTTCGATTATTCGGGAGCGGGTCGTGACATGTTTTTAGTTGTCTAGACGAAATACATTCCAACTACCAGTTGGAGAAATGACTATTACTCTATATGATGTAGCAAATATTGTAGGATTACCTATTACGGATGAACCTATAATATTTGATGAGTCATTTTCAGCTGATACTGTAATTATGGAGTATCTAGGTGTGGAGCCACCGAAAGTAAAAGGCAAATGCTTAGTCACGTTCTCTTGGCTCCGTCGCAATTTTATGTACCTAGATCGTATTGATGTTGAGGAAGAGATATCTGTTGATGAAAATCGGGTATGTATAACCGATAGTGTTAATATTTATGTCATATCTTATATACTGTTAGTTTAACACTTATTAATTTTGTTGCAACTTTTTATTATCTGTTTAGGTTATTTCTTGCACGAGGGCCTACTTACTCAGCTTAATAAATGCAGTCGTCTTTCTCGACTCATCAGATATGGTAAATTTTTGTTTTTTTACCATTCTTAGAAAATTTGATAGCACCTACATGTCACGCATGGGGAGCATCAATGTTGGCATATCTATACAACTCTATGTCAGATTTTGTGTGCGTGCTGCCAGATAATAAAGTTATGAAAAATTTAAATGGATGCATGACTTTAATACAGGTATTAAAATTATTGTTCAATTTATATAAAGTTACAATTTGTAGACTTATATCAAGTTATTCTTTTCTTTAATAGGTCTGGATCTACGAACATTTTTCTATCGTACTACAACAAAAAACCCTTTTAATGACGGCTAAAAAGCGTCATTAATGACGAACCATGACGCTTTTTTTTCCACAGCAACCGTTATGAAAACGGGTGTTGTAAATGTTTTTTAAAAGTGTCATAAAATAACCGTCATGAATAGTTTATATAAAAACGTTATGAATAGTTAATATATAGTGCACAATTCAGAACAATTTTAAAACGTCATGAATAGATAATATGTATAGGCTCAATGCACCACATTTATAACACTTTATACTATTCAAATTAGCATATTTATAATGCTCTATACTGCACAGTATATATTACATTCCAAAAAGTTAACATTATATATCACCATCTTTATTACATTTCTCAAAATAGAGTACATATCAACATCTTCATTACATTAAATATCCAAATACATATATATATATATATATTTACAACTACCAAAATTGTCCTCATCAAAACTTGGCCACATCAAAACTGTCCACAGAACATGTAGCAAAATCCTAGCCCACAAGATCGCCCCGATGTCCAAATAGAACCTGGATTGTGCTGTCCAAATAGAACATGGGAAATTGCCAATCCGCCCACCTCTCCAGGATACCCAGCCCACAAGATCGCCCCGATGGTCCGATCATCCTTCGCGAAGCTGACATCCACGACGTAGGTGCCACAGTTCACGTCCATTCCTGAAGAGAAAAAAAAATCCAAGGTTCTTGAAGCTCGACTAGAATTTAAAACAATCAGAGGATTATGAAAATCTCGATCAAATGACAGTCATATTTATTGACGATTTGCCAACCTTCGCAGAGCCAGATTTCGAGATCTTTTCAGATTTAACCTCCATACTCTCAGATTTAACATTCAAAGAGCTTTGTGGTGAACTACCTTTATTGTTTTTATTATCATCTTTTGTCGTCTCCTCAATGACAACATTTTTCCAGAAACTCAGCTAGTCCGATGCAACTGCCTGAATTTTCTTGTGGGGATGTTTTGTGAGATAACGAAGCCGTTTGCCAACCTGAAATAAACTTACTAATATCAATACGCAATTCAGAGTGTTTCGTAAGTTTATATAAAAGATGCTTAGAAAAAGTGTAGTTTATAACTTAAAACTAACAAGTAGAATATAACATGTATACATAGATGAAAAAAATTGTGTACATCCACCAAAACAAGATTAAACAAACCAGATATGCAAAAAAGAAAAAAAGAAAGATTGGTGCTTATTTGACTTACAGATTTCTACTATTGTCAAAAACTTTCCTCGGTCTTCGAGAAATTTTTTCCACTAACTATGAACTTTACAACCTTATCCAATTATTTTGGAATCTGATACTTGAGACTGTGACCTCGCACTTCAGGTTAGTACTATTGCATGAAAAATATCCACAGGCAACATTCCAAAATCTGCACATTAAGTTTGTATTGGTTGAAATTTGATAGCAAGACAAATAAATTTATTTCAAAATCTGATACTTGAGACTGTGACCTCGCACTTCAGGTTAGTACTATTGCATGAAAAATCTCCACAGGCAACATTCCAAAATCAGCACATTAAGTTTGTGTTGGTTGAAATTTGATAGCAAGACAAATAAATTTACCTTCATCACTCATCAATGCAATACACAACTTCAACAGGATAACGTATGGTTGATACCACAGGAATACACAAGTCTAAAAGTTCTCACCTTATCATAAATATTTTAAAAACTTGAATATTATTAGTTTGTTAACTAGTGGATTATTCAAGTGAGCTTCAGCTGGAATTGATCAATAAACAAAATGAGGATTCTGCATAAATTAGTAGTACTAGTCATTGAATTTATAGCATCTGGAGCCACATAGTATCTATCACTTATGACTCGAGACACAACAATATAATTGCAGTAAAAACAATAACTTATTGAAAACATGTAACTGATAGACAAGAAGGCTCAGCAAATACCTGGAAAGAAAAGCTCTTATCCTGTGAGAATTCAATTAGAAGCACAGGTATTTTATAGTATCGGATCATTGTTTCCACCTGATGATAAAGGCGGCCAGACGCAAAACTTTGAAATAGATCCGCAATACTCTTTCTTTCAACACACATCGAGGGCGAAAGTACATAATCCCCAACTTCCAAAGTAACAGGTATAATTTGCATGCCTTTCTGGTGGAGAACATTAGGGAGACTGCTTCTAAATTCCCTCATATCCACAATTACCTGCATGCGTAATTTGGCCAATCCATACTATGACATATGCTAAGGAAAGTTTAGATCTCTTCCTAAGGAAAAAACAATTCAGTAACATTTACCTGCATTTCTTTCTCTGGTGCCTTTCTACCACCTGCCTTTCTAGTAAGTGAGTTCTGTGATACAAGTGATCGTGGCTCACTAGAAGCAGTAGACCCAACACAACGCCCATTCTGGAAAGAGGGAAACAGTATAATTAGATGAAATCCTATAAAACAAACACTTTTACCAAATCATATATTCACCAATAGACAATGACTTGAAACACAACCCTGGCCACTAAGGCTCCCATGATATACATAAAAGATGAGTTATAAACAGATTTGAGATTTATGACAGGAACATAACATGCCAAGACGGTATCCCCAGAAATTGATCTATATATGTTTACTGATTTCAGTGTAGTAGACAAAAATGACAAGAAATGTTTTTAGCAATAAATTGCCACGGGAATTTATTGCTATTATGGTCTTCTGGTTGTGCTTTATGTTGACTGCTTAAAACATGGATAGCAGGAAAATAACTATACAATCCAGAGAATGCTCTGTGAAATACTAGGGATCAGCATTTGGAATGAAACAAATCATACGCTTTGATTTTGCAATTAACTCTGTTTTCACATTTTGAGGAGCATTAAAGCTGACTGCTCTCATTGCAAAATCCAAGATAAGTTTCCCATCTCGAAGAAATCAACTGAATGTGGAAACTCTGGTTTCTTCAAAATTCTTAGCCTGGATATGAGACTACTTCATTCACATGACTCACAACCTGAGAGTATACTCGTGAAGGACAACTTTTTAACTCACAATCTGAGAGTTAAAAAGTTAAAATTAAAACTTAAGTATTGGCATAATGTGACTCACAATCTGAGAGTATACTCGTGAAGAACAACTTTTTAACTCATATGGCATAACGTAATGTATTCTTTGCGCATGAAAATTAAAACTGAAGTATTAGTACTTGTATGTTGCTTACTTCTCCCAAAAGGACATATATGTTTTCTAGATATTTAAACCCCTCCTATGTAGGGGTTTATAATCAATCCAGACCTGAGACTGCAAGTGTGGTCCCTCTGGTCCAAATTGTTTCATTTGTTCATCTGTTCCGATGATTTTTATGATTATTTCCTTGTCATTCTTTACCTAATATTGTGTCATTGCAACATTAAACAGATCGATTTCTGGGGATAACAAAACGAGATCAACGAGAACGGATCTAAACTCTACCAAAATTTCAAGCAAGAACACTGAGACGCTAGTGAACCACAGATCTACTATCAAAGAATAACAATATCAAGCAGAATCGGTCACGTTTCTTCACCTGATCGTTGGTCAATTTCTCATCGAGCGAGCTCTAGGATAACTGGGAGAATGAGCTCTGCTGTGACTGCGACCACAGCTGCGACGACGAATTCGTCCTCCTTTACCAACCAACCAAAAGAAATCAGTACAAACAACAAAAAGAGAACAACGAACGATCCGAGCAATAAAATGGAGGGATCTGAACCTGGAGTGGGGAGGGAGGATGGAGATGGAGCTGAGGTCGCAGGCCTTGTTGATCTGAACCAATGGTACGCCGCCGACCTCTCCAGCTCCTCGAACCTCCTCATGATCTCCGTCGGGATCCTTTCCCCCTCCACCGCTGCCGCGAGGTCAGCGGGAAGGCTCTCCGTCCCCCTTCCCATCTCCGCCAGCGCCATCGCGGCCTCCTCCCTGTTCCTCCTCCCCGAGGACCCCCCTCGTCGTCCCCATTCCACCTTCCCCCAAAATTTTAGGCTTTGTGTGGCAGGGTTTATGCGGCAGGCTTTGTGCGGCGATCGGACGGTGATGAGAGGGGCGGCAGGCTTTGTGCGACGGAGGGAGAGGCGGCAGGGGTGGGGTGAAAGAGAGAGGAAAATTTTAGGGTTTGGGGAGAGGAGGAAAGAGGAAGCAGAAGGGGAGCAAGGAGAAGAAGAGTTCTTCTGAATAAGATCGTAGGGGAATGGAATATATTACAGAAAGTTTATTACAAGTTTGCCACCGCTCTAAAATATTAATAACACTTTATTTTAAAAATGTTATAAAAAGCCCAGAATTAGCCCAAACCGTCATAGAAAAAAGGTATTTCTCAACTTTGATAACGCTTATGTATCAGCCATCATTAAAACTCCTTGTCGAGCGTCATTAAAAGGGTTTTTTATTGTAGTGTCGGTAGACCAGTGACCGGTATTGATTGTAATGCCGGTAAATTTGATTCGGTCAAGTATAGAGGTATAATATGTTAATTAGTCATTAACTTTTTAAAAATTTATTATGGTGATATTACTTATTATTTTTTCGACATTAAATAGATTTCATGGCTACCTTACGCGCATGAGCAATATCAATATGGTCCTGAAATGCAAAGAACAGCCCATAGCTTGAGTCTCCATAAATTTTATATAATATATCATGGAGATACCATGTTTCATCCCGCTGATCGTGTTTTACGATAATTCGGGAGGAAACAAATTATTACAGACGATCCACTATGTTTGAATCGTGGTAGAGCCAGTGCAGCTATAAGAGCTAGAAAAATGATTCCTGGATGGAATTCTAGATTTCAGACACATGGTGTGGCACATCTATCTCAGTCGATGGCAAATATAGACGATGGTTAGCTTTAATATACTATTTTATTAAAGACAAATTAAAATATTATATGCTCATGTTTGTTGATTTGGTGCAGCATTTGGAAGTAATGAATATAGAACTTGGTGGGGAGCTCCTCGTATAAGTAACAAATTCTACTTTTGCGAGGAGCCTCGATTCCAACCACGAGCTCTAGATGATTCGAGCCTGCGAGAATTTTATCACCATATGATTGGGATGGTACGAATTGCTTTAATAAAATCTTTGTGTTTATGGTACTTATTTATAATTTGCCACATCTTATATTTCAGGCTCCAAGTATTACGCAAGCAATCGAAAATCCAAATCCAGAAATGTGGAGAACAAAACTAAATGAAATTTTGAATTATATCCAAGCAGATCCGGCTCCCCCGAACCCTTCAATACATATCCCAGATGATTATCCTATAGGCATTGTTAGGCAGCGACATGCACGTCCCCGAAGAAATAGACACAATGTCTTGCAAACTCAAGCGCTCCCTGATAGCCCACCTCAACATGCTTACGAGGTCCCGCCTCAACAGGCTAGCCAGGGGACTTCTCAATGGACCGGCGAGGGGACTTCTCAATGGGGTGCCCAAGGGACTTCTCAATGGGGGTGTCCAGGGGACTTCTCAATGGGGTGTCCAGGGGACTTCTCAATGGGGGTGGAGAGCCGACTTCTCAATGGGGTGCCCAAGGGACTTCTCAATGGGGTGGAGAGCTGACTTCTCAATGGGGTGGCCAAGAGACTTCTCTATGGGATAACATATTTGCCCCGGTCATCTTACTTATACACAAATCCTGACAACTCCATCAGCGCCGATACCTACTCAACCTGGTGATACACAAGAAGAAGGTCGTGATGTGCCCCCAGAGAATACGGCGGATAGGAGAGGCCGGCTCAATCTTAGGAAAGTTGAGCGTAGAAATTATTTGCAGGATGGCATGGGAGGTTGATAAAATTTATGTAACATTGTAATAGTTGTTAAACTAATAGTATTCGTTCTAAACAAAGAAAAAAAACAACCGACTACAATTCTCTTGGTTGGTTAGTACATTTCCTTCTATTGTGTCCTAATCCATTACAATTACTACATTGAAGATTTCTTGTCTCTAAATCCTTTGCAATGATATGGTTCTTCTTAGGTCTTCCAGCTTTGCGTCGTAATTCTGGTACTCCAATTTCTTCTCTAACCAGGGCACTTTGAAGAGTGTAGGGAACTGGAATTGGCTCCAAGTGCGACTCGTATATGCTTCTTAATGCTTCTTTAGAAAAAATAGCAGGATAATAACTTTATATTAATATTGGCAAAATTACACGCAAAACATGCATGTACACATGAAAGACAAGTATGATACCACCTTAAACATGAGCAATATTTTTCTTCTAAACGAACAACATATGTTCTATGTGTTTCATGATCTGCTATTTCAAATATATAACTATCAATACTCAGTACTTGCAAGTATTGTTGTTCTCTATTGATACGTGCCATAGTTTTTAACATCTTCGGACAATAAGTTGTTTCAAGAGCTTCAGCATATTTTCGATTTTTGTCCTGAAGTGTTATAATTTTGGCACGGACACCATCAAGTAATGTTTTTATTGGTTTATCATGCAAATTTTTTATCCAGTTATTGAAGCATTCAGCAAGGTTGGAAATGTTAATATCTAATCTAGGACAAGGTGCATAAGCTGTTATCCAGTGTGCTAGAATACGTGTTTCATCCCCTTCTACTCTAATGATCCATTTATAAACATCCAAATTTTCAACTTTAATTCTTTCAAAACAATAGTTCGCATCTGTTTCATTATAACATCTTGCAAGAGAATCTAATCTACATCAAAAATGTTTCAATCTTTCTACTGATTTCAAATTTTGTTTAAAATACTGAATACAAAAAAAATGAGGCGATTCTGAAAAATTAGCACGCGTAGCATTTATTAATCCTTTTTGCTTATCAGAAATAAAAGAAATTCTATTCCATGCATCAAAATACTGATCAAAAGATGTTCTAAAACAACCTAAAAACCAGCTCCAAGAATCAGTGCTTTCACTTTTGGCAACAGCATAAGCAATTGGATATAACTGATAGTTAGGATCATGAGCACAAGCAATAAATAAGATGCCCCGATATCTAGATGAAAGAAAAGTAGCATCAGTACTAATCACAGGTAGACATCCCTTTAAAAATTCATCAATGCATGCCTTGAAACATATAAAAATTCTTTCAAAACTATTGTGTTCATTAGTCTTTATAAAACATCTGCTACCTGGATTTGTCTCGATAATTGTAGAAGTATATCGTTCAAGACTACCGTAAGCATCGATATAACTACCATTTATTTCAGATAAAGTAATTTCTCTAGCTTTCCAAGCTTTTGAATATTTGATACGTATTCGATGTTCTCTATATATATCCTTGACAACATGCGATGGACTATACGACTGATCATCTCTAATTTTATTAAATATTTTATTTTTAATCCATACAATAGTAGCTAATGGATGACTACCTGTTGTAAGTCTACATAAGCAAGAATATTTATTTTCTAATGTAGTAATAACAAATGTCTCGCTATTACCAATAGATTTAGCGTATACTCTCAAATTACAACTAGATTCGTTACATTTATATATAATCTTATGAGCATTATTAGAAGTAGCCGAACAAGTAAAATTATGCTTAATTGCTATGTCACTAATTAAACTTATAAATTTAATACGATTTTCAAATTGTCTTCCAACAAATAATTCAGGAGTATCAACATTACCATCATTATTATCAAATTCATCATCTACATTTTCAACTAAATCATCACTATTGTCATCGTCGTCATTACCTTCATCTACTATATTTTCTTCTTCAGTGGCAAAAATAACTTGGTGAGAAGAACTAGGACCAGGACAAACATTAGTAGTTTCATTATTAAGAGCACGTCTGCTACTTATATGAGGTGGTGGAAGAGTAACAAAAATACTAATATACGGTAATTGTACATTAATTTGAAGAATAAAGGTTCATGCTTGATCACTATTTAAATTTATAGAATTAGAAGCAAAAATATGTACTAATATAAATTCATTAAAATCGATAGAAAATTGTTCGGCCATTAAATTACATAAACTACTAAACGTAATATTTCGATCTACTATAAGAACTTCAGTTAAACCTCCTTCGTAAGCTAACCCATTAAGGATGCCTCCAAGCGAGCATAAAAGTGTTACACTTTGATCCATGCTGGTGGGTGAAAGAAACACAAAGAGAACTTTCAACTTGTTCGGAATAGCAATTTGAGAGGGAGAGAAAGATGTTGAGAATTCTGAGATGGGAAGAAAATATAGACTACCATTTATAACAATGAAATGAAAGAGCTGTTGTAAAAGAAAGTAGTCGTTGGAGTAAAAAAATATAGTCGTTGAAGTAGCCGTTGTAATTGAAATAGCATGTTAAAAAATCGACTAAAAAATTCAACTAAAAAAAATCGACTAAAAAAACAAACTAAAAAAAACCGACTAAAAAAACCAATCCAAACCACCAAAGCTCCACTCTCCTCTTCAAAATATACAAAAAAAATATAAAATGAGTGATTTTCGACAGTCAGACTGGCGGAATTTGGTGTCCAAATTCTGCCAGTTCGTCTGTCGGAAAAGTCTTGTTTTAAAAATTATTGCAAACATGTTACTTCCAGTATAATTTTATAAAAAATTGTTACTCTACAACAAATTTTCTGATATAACAAATGTGTGAATAATTTTTAATATAATTTAAGCACGATAACAACTTTGAAATCGGTTTATTAAACAATATAATATTTCAACCGAAAACACCAAAACCATTACTCGGGTCCGATTCCATTTTGACTAATTTCTATTCGATTTTGTCCTACTTTGTTTCACTAAACCAAAAAGACCCCACGACTAGTGCGAGGACCCCAAAATGAGCCACGATGTTACTGCATCGCGTATCAAATCGGTTTACCAAGACACCGAAACAGAAATACGGTGTTTCTGAACAAAAAAATTGGGATGGCTCTGGACCTCTGGTGCCGAGCGCCAATCCACGGAACAAAAATTAGTCAATGGGGAGAGGGAGAGGGAGAGGGGGAGCGCCATGGTAACAAAAAAACAAAAAAGGGGGCAGGACTGAGAGGGGGTAGTGTGTGCAGGCAAACAGTACCAGTCCACTGTCCATCCATGCCCTCAGGTTCCTTGTCATCATCATCATGTCTCTCTCTCACATTCACTTTCGCAGCTGCTACTTGCACTCATTCATTCACATTCAGTCACAAACAAACACGCAGTACCTAGCCTAGCCTAGCCTGCCTAGCCTAGGACTGGGAGTCTCTGCCCCTGTGTTTTATTTTTATTTCTGTTGTTGAGTTTTTGTTGGCATTTCTCTCAAAGAGGAGAAGAGATGCCGAGACCAGGGCCGAGGCCCTACGAGTGCGTTCGGAGGGCATGGCACAGCGACCGCCACCAGCCCGTCAGGGGATCCCTCATCCAAGAGATCTTCAGGTCTTTTTCCTAAACTTTTTCATCCTTGCTTTCTTTCTTTTTCCTTATTCCATTTCATTCAGTTCGATTCAAGTCAATTCTAGAGTGGCCAACCAAGTGCACAACCCGCGCACGCAGAAGAACAAGGAGTGGCAGGAGAAGATGCCCATGGTGGTCCTCAAGGCCGAGGAGGTCATGTACTCGAAAGCCAACTCTGAGGTTAGTAAGGGGGTCACAATTGCCTGCTTGCTAAATTCCCCAAAATTTTCTTTTTCTAAACCCCGTTTCGAAAATTTCAGGCAGAGTACATGGACCTGAAGACGCTGTGGGAGCGGACTAACGACGCCATCGATACCATCATCCGCAGGGACGACACGACCGAGGCGGAAGGAGACCTCCTGCAACCCTGCATCGAAGGTACCTTACCTACCTAGTTACTTGTACCCTTCCTTTAACTTCATTGTGCTGCTGCCTTCTTTCTTTATATCAATTGGGTATATTATGCATTGTTTGTTAAAATTGCTACATTTTGGAATTTTATTGGGATTGCTTTGGTTAGGGCTCAAAACCAAGTAAATATGTATGCGAGAGGACACATACAAGACTAACTAAGAAAACTAAAATAACTAGACAACATTAAGATGAACTATAATATGACACTATTCTTGACTCCTTCCTCCCCATCAAATTCATGACGTGTCTTCCTGCGAGAGTTTGCGAAGTAAGAAAAAAGTGGCATTGGAAATTGTACAATGACACCGTTCTTAATATCCCTCCCTTCAAACTCGCAATGTGTTTGCCAACGGGAGTTTGCAAAAGTAAGAAAAATAAACAAGTGTCATCAGAGGTAGTTAACCTGAAGAGGCTCAGTTGGGGCAATGACATGGATAAACATGTCACCATCTCTAGAAGATTAAAGACATGCAGTGGGGCAACACCCCCTTGCTCGTAAGGCGGGGGTTCACGGGCAGTAGTCCCTTGGATTCTTTTTTTTGGGTATAAGTGTCCGTACAGGAGTAGGATGAGTTCGGTCTGTACATTAATTAGTAGAGGTAGTTAACCTGCAGATGTTTAATTGGGACAATGTCATGGATGAGCATATCACCGTGTTTGGAAGATCAAAGTCATGTGGTGGGGCAACACCCCCTTGCTCGTAAGGCAGGGGTTTAGGGGCGGTAGTCCCTTAGATTTTTATTTATTTATATGTGTCCGTACATGAGTAGGATGAGTTCGGTCCGTACATTAATTAGTAGGGGTAGTCCGTAAATATATTGAAGTCGGTGGTCGTCGTAATCTCTTGTTATAAATATGCTGCAATTTAATTGTAACTCTCTCAAAATAATAAAATAACTTGAGTGCTGCCATGGACATAGGAGAAGACAAATCTCTGAACCACGTTAAATCTTATCTTTGTGATCGTTCTTTTTCATTGTTGGTACTACGTTCATAAAACGTCAGACGCCATAGGCCAACAATGGTGCTGATATGCTTCTTCAAAACATCACGTGCTTGAAAATGCTAAAGTGTGGCCAAATATGTGTTTGGAGGTTGTAGAATCATGTTCTCTCTCAAATTGATGGCTACTGTCGTGGGTCGTCCTGGACCCTGGGATTGAGTCGATCACATGGATGAGGGGAGCGTGGTGGGAGCTGTTACGTCGAGAGGATGGCCACCAAAATGGTGAAGGGAAGCTGGATCAATGTCGATTGGACTAGTAGGCAAAGGTCGTCGAAGAAGAGATCAGTCGGGGTGCTTGGCCATAGTTGCCATGAACACAACATGTCTTAGTTCGTCATGGGAATCTGGTATGGATACATTACTCATCTACTACGATGGTTCAATGGGAGTAGGTTCAGCTGGATCACCATTCGGATCGTGGTAGCTTTTAGTGCTTTACTTGGTCCGTTAATAATATTTCATAAATTTATTAGTAATTTTGATTGTTGACTCAACTGAGAAATTATGAGGCAAAAACTCATATGCTACCAATCCAAACAATTTAGAATCATGATAACCTATCTTGTTTACAGTCCTGATGACTCCTTGTGAATAATAGTTTGTTGTGTTATTAGTATTAGAATCACATTGACCCATCTTGTTTCTACTTACCTATCTTACCTAGTTTGCTCAGAAGCTGGCCGATAATTCCATTATGTAAGTTACATATTTTTTGGATCATTATATGTATCATTCCTGATGATCGCGAACCAAACAAACCCAGGTCAGAAAAGAAAATCGTTAACTGGGTCAGAAGACCGGAACTTAGTTAGAGGGGGTATGAGTGTTCCCAATAACTATGGCTCAGGCCATGAGTTGATCAGAGTCAAGCGACTGTAGAGATGGAAGAGCCGAATTTGGAGTTTATCCCAATAAGCAGGTATGAGTATGATAAAGGAGTGGGTTGAGTTAACATGTCAAGGAGGGAGTTCTATAACGAGGCACTAGGCGATGGAGGTTTGTCAAGATCGATATTGTGGGGAAGGATTCCACAATTGTTGCAAATTCATGGAGAGATGCGGAATGTGGGTGATGGGAAACAAATTTAAATTTTATGTTATCTTTTAGTTAATTTTGGTTATTTTAGATAGAGATTGATTTTTTCTGTTCTGCAGTTATGATTTAAGTGATCTTCGCGATAAGTCTTTAGAGATTGACCTTATTTTTTATTTATTTCTTGAGAGCCTATAAATAGTTTGTAACTTCATAAATTATTCATCAAAGAATTGAAGAATGAGAAATCTATGAGTTTGTATGATGCGATACCAAAACCCTAAAGTGAATCTCTCTATCTTATCTCCTTCTTCGTCTCCGAGGTTAACCAAAAACTATTCCAAATCGGGTATTCCTAATTATTATTTTTGCCTTTTTATTATAATTATTTGTGATAAATTTATAATAGCTGATCATTCACGTTTCATTTAAAGCTTCCGCTCCCAATTTTCTTAAATTCTATAATTTTATACCAATCATATTTCTTCTAGGCCTTTGTGCCGCGTTAAATTGGTATCAGCGTGCTAGTTTAAGAATATTTTTTTCATTCATATGTAAAGACCTAGGGAGCAATTAAAATTAAATATGGATCATGAAGAGTTTATTAAAAAGGTTAAGGATCTTTTAGATTCTAAACGTGATAAACTTGTAAAAGCTATATATGACAATCATGGTGTTAGGGAAAAGACTAGTATTGATACACTAATAGAGTCCATACCAGAGCCAGCAATATCCTTAGAGTATCAATTTATTGAATCTAACGAACCTAAAATAGTGAATTTATTTACACAAGTAGAGTTTAATTCGGAGTCAACCACATCGTTAGAGTATCCGTTGAACCTATCATAATTAAGACACAAAATAGGTTTGTTGTTAAAACTAAGTCTAAATCTAAAACAAAAATCAATTTTGACATTTATATATATCATCCCTAGAAGAATTAAATAGGTCTGATTATTCCAATAAATTTAATTAACTTATTGAGTCTTCTAAATATTTTGAACGTGTCCCAATAATCAAATCCTTGATCAATTTTTATTATTCTTTTATTACAAATAATCATAATAGTTTGCAGGAAATAATAATTGTTTGTAGGGTTGATTATTTTACTTCTTTGGATGCACGAAGACAACAACCATCTATAAAGGTGTTTGATGTTATTTGCTAAGCAGATATTCTGCTTCTTCCATCTCCACAACCACCGGTGCCGTCGTGGAGTTTCGTTGCCTTTTCAGAAGTCTTTATATTGACTAAACTACTAATTCAGAGGCCTCCATTATGGCCAATTTGGAGGACATCACCACGAGTATAATTCTCGAATTTCATGTTTACATGATTCACCAGTAGGTGAACTTTTCAAAGCAGTTGAGAATGATTGGAAACAAATTTAGATTTTCTGTTATTTTTTAGTTTTTTTGGTTTATTTTAGATAGATATTGCTTTTATCTATTTTATCAGTTATGATTTAAGTTATCTTCGGGATAAGACTTTAGAGATTGGCTTTATCTTCTTTTTATTTCTTGAGAGCCTATAAATAGTCTGTAAGTTCATAAATTATTCATCGAAGAATTGAAGAATGAGAAATCTATTTTGATACCAAAACCTTAAAGTGAATCTCTCTATGTTATCTCCTTCTCCGCCTCTGGCGTTACCAACATATCATTTCAAATCAGAAATAATTATTATTTATGTCCTATTAAATTATTTGTGATAAATTTATAATAATTGATCGTTCACGTTTCATTTAAAGTTTTTGTTCCCAATTTTCCTAAATTCTCAAATTTTATACTAATCATATTTTTCTAGGTTTTTAGCAGGGGTAATGGAAATGATGTCGGATACAATGTAGTCAAACTTAGCACGCTCAAATTTCAATGGATAGGAATAACTACGTCATCCGAAGTTGACTTCATTGGTTGTTCGAATTTACGAGCAAACCTGAATTCACAGAGGTGCTTGAATCTACAAGCCCTTGGAGTCCATGAAGATTAAGAGAGAAGTCTTTCAGAAAAAAAATTAATATTCAAGATTCATCCTAATGGATCTACAAGCAGCTATATATAACCTTACATTTATGGCAAGAAAAGAAAACATATTATAGACCAAATGACTAAACGACTTTAATGCCCAAACAATGCATGGTCAACCATGTAAGAGTTGTTACAAATGAAACTAGTCAACTAGGGCTTGAGTCCATACTTTAGAACTGGGCGGTCTACTCTCTGCGCACTTCTCGATTAATTTCCAAATAGAGGGTTGTTTCCCCACATCAATCCGTAAGGAGCTTCATTCATGTGTTGGAAGAGGAGTGGACAATGTTGTGCGAGGAAGTGTAGTTGGCCAGAGAGTGGTCGTAGGGCTTGAAGATGCTCGTAGCGGTCAGAGCGATAAAGTCAGCGTAGTCTTCAGAGTGAAAACTATGGAAGCTGTTAAAATGAGAATGCAACTGATGTTTTGCTCTGATACTACACGCGAAACATGTCCAACACAAAAGACACAAGAGTGTTGTTGGAAGGAATGCTCTTCATGGCATTTCTTCGAACACATAGGGATAGTAGACGAGTAATGGAAGACAACGATGACAAAATCCAGAAATAAGAGGTCCAAGAGAGACATGTGAAGGCATCAGATAATCTGATGCGACTAGAATTGCTGGTGTTTGCGAGAAGATGCGAACACTAAAGAGAATAAATAGAGGATGAGAAAGGAGTCGACGACGGAAGGACTCAGAAGTTGTAGTTTCGTACGTGGCAAGACCGTCAGAGATTGATAGATCTAGAATGGAGTTTGAAGCTGGTCCAGGAGAGGTCAGACACGGCTTCCGCGAGGCTGAAGCTGCAAGCACTGAATGCAGTATGGAGCTTGAAGGTGAATTGTCTGTTGAGGGGGTCCTGGGCTATTTTCTTGGTGAGGACTATGATGACAGGGACCGCGTCACCTATACATATCATGTATTGGTCCTTGAAGTAGCGTTAAGCTTAGCAATATTGGGTGATACCGATGCGTATCTTCCTTATCGTGTCATTCTGATTCAATACTGACCGCTACCAATACCGGCCATTAAAATGAGAAAAGAGAAATATGGACAAAACTGTGTTGACAAATGATTTGACGTTTTGAAGATCTATGTGCTACAGTGTGAAAATTCCTTATCGACATTCTATGACCATTTCATTTGTCGAAGTTGTATATTTACAGATTCACATCATCCATCATTTTTAATTCTATTCCATTTAAAGATAACAAAAACTAACAAATAATACATTCAATTATACCTAAATATCTGAAATATTATCCACTTTTTAGTAATAGCTATTGTTAGTTTTGAAAAAAAAACAACTCCGAAACTTCAATGCAGAACCTCCGGGATTGTCGAAACCATTGATAACGACAATCATAAGAAGGGTCCAGAACTGATTTTAGATACCGATACCAGGAACCTTGCCAGAGATGAGTGGAGGCCATAGCTTGGGCCTGTCAATGGTAACCGATAACTTGTTAGCTAAAAGCCGGTTTGGGTGTAAACATAAAACCCTGAGTTAGTTTCCGATCAGGTTCAGGTACAACATTTGAAATCCAAAAATTTAGGGTATGGTTCTGATTTGGATTAAATACAAAAATGTTCTTTGTGAACATAGATTGTATTTGGCCAATTGGTAATGGCTTTCAGATAATCTATACAAGCCACAATGTTTTTTTTTTATGTATAATACTCGATCTCTTTGGGTTCGACACAGATTTGGAAACCTGAAATGTTGAAGAAGCCAAGTTTAGCAGGCAGATGCAAGGAGCTTAGAAGTTCTTTTGAGTTGCTTTGGGCAGGTCAGTAGAAGTGGCACGGCGAGGTTGTGCTAGAGGCAACAGTTGTCAACGAGAATGGAGGTACTTGTCGAGGAACAAGAGGTTGGTAGTAACTAAATTTTAGGTTGGGAACAGGAGACCACATGTTGTCTAGCACCGCTTCTTGGTTGGTAGTGTTGCGGGTGGTTGCGAACTGGCCTGAGGCTGTAGAAGACCTAGGCGGGTGTGGCCGCTAGGCGGAAAGCAACGGGAGGTCTTGTCGCTCCTCTGGGTCGAGGGAAAGGTCCAGGGATCATTGGCGAGGCGAGGGGATGAGAGACCACGGAGGTCAGAGTTGAGTCAGGTTCAGTCCAGTTATGGGAGCAACATGTCACGGACTTAGTGTTTTTTCTTACACTTCGTCCTGTGTGACACACAAGCTTCTTCCTCGAAGACCTGTGCAAGCCTTTCTCGAACGAACTTTTAGTAGATTGCTAAGAAAAGAGAGTAGTGGAGCAAGATTGGAAACTTGATAAAACTTTACTATATTGAAAGAAGCTTACAAGATTCGGTGGTGAGGAGAAAATGAGTCTCCAACTTATTTATAGGGCCTCAAGGGCCGTACAAGAATGTTCCAGAATATTACAAGTAACTTGTAAGAAACTTCTAGATTATAGATATTTACAAAGAAGATTCTAGAATTTCTAGAAATCTAAAGAATGTGCATGAGAATTCAAGAATGACTCGACCACTTTCTGGAGAATTTGAAAGCTTCCAGCTAAACCTCTACCCAGTGAGGGTTATGCAGGCATTTCAG
The DNA here is from genome assembly GCA_029216955.1 of Iris pallida. Classification (NCBI taxonomy): domain Eukaryota; kingdom Viridiplantae; phylum Streptophyta; class Magnoliopsida; order Asparagales; family Iridaceae; genus Iris; species Iris pallida. Next base: position 5,943,810 of record JANAVB010027799.1, on the reverse strand, counting down.
TGGGACGAAAAATTATGTGCATAATATTCTTCACCACCTATCCCCCACATATTGTGTTGACATCCTCGTCATACTTCCGCTGAGAAATTTTTGGATCTTGTCCTCGAACTAATGCAACGTGTCAGCACGCTCCCATCTAGACTCGTCGTACGACATTTCCTTCCACTTGATAAGATACTCCATATACGTGGAAATGCCTCATCGGCAAATGGTCTTTGAATCAAGAAACTTCCGCTTCTTTGTCGAATGTCGTAGTCATTGTCATAGTGGGTCGCTTCGAAAATACACATTGAGGGTTCTCCAAGTCTGCATGATAAGGCTTGAGGCAACTTGCATGGAAGAAAGGATGAATCTTCAGCTTGATGGGAAGTTTGAGATTGTAGGCAACTTTACCCACCTTCTTAAAAACTGAGAAGGTTCATACTTGCGAATCAGTCCCTTATGCACCTTACGGGACACCTTAAACTGCTGCGGTTGAAACTTGATCATCACCAAGTCCCTTTGTATTCGGCTGGCCTTCGCTTGGCATCGGCCTATTTCTTCATCTTGCGCGCAACTTTTGCGAGAAATGTCTTAGCAATATCTGCCTTCTCTTTGAAATTCGAGTCAAACTAGTTAGCATCAGGACTTTTGTCTAATGTCCCCGTACTCAGCGTGTGCGGGGAAGACGGCTGTCAACCCATTACCAACTCGAACATGTTGCTATGGGACGACTAAGGGTATGCTTGGATGTTTTATGCAATTTCTTTCTGAAAACAGTTTTCAGAGATGTTATAAAATTGTGAACATACAGATTCTGAATTTGCTTTTGGTTATTTTCATCTGAAAAATAGTTTTCTGAAAAAAAGTAATACTTTTATTTGGTAAAAATTTTCCAGCAAATATTTTTTTAGTCTGAGTTTCTGTGTCCTGTGTCACAATTGAGTTTCCATCTCTGTGTCCTGTGTCCCACCCCCACCAACCACCACCACCACCAATCCTCCCTTAGGAGTTCGGTCCAGTCAACTACCTCGAGGCGGTCGAGGCTGAAACTTCGTCCGGCATGTGGCCTCCGGCGTCGGCACGTGGCCCCGCGGTCGTTGGCGGAGGGGGTGAACGTCGTAGGGGCCTCACCAGTCGAAGACCTCGCACTGGTCGGTGAGCGCGTGGTCGGGGCGGTGGTGCCCCTGGCTGAGTTGGCCTCACCGTGGGAGCGGCGGGAGAGGGCCTCCGAGTGGTGACGCGCAGGTCCAGTCCCTCTTCGTCGTCGAGGTTCAGTCCCTCTTCGTCGTCGAGGTCGAGTCCCCTCCACCATCGGCAACCCCTCTCCACCATGTTGGCAACCCCTCCAGAACTTCGTCGTCGAGGAGTCCGACCATCTAAGAGAGGGAGTGGGAGGAGTCGGTGGGGGAGTGGAAGAGTTTAATGAGAAGGAGATGGAGTGAACGGTCTCCAAAAAATATTTCTACTGAAAAATTATAATGACGAAGAGAGAGAGAGAGAGAGAGAGAGGAAAAGAGACGAGATGTGCTCTTAGAAAGCAGCTCTTTTTGCTTTTGGGAAGTGATGTTTAAACATTAGTTTTGGGACATTGATTTCTGAAATCAATTTTTTGAATGTGTCAATCCAAAGAGAGTTTTGGGCACATCTAACACTAAATCTGAGTTTAAACGTCTAACCAAACGCATCCTAACTCATTTGGAGATTATAGCAGAATTGAAAAATGTCTAGGTTATCCACCCAATTCTGCTGGTTGGCACTCACAAAGTCCGACATGTACCTATCGAGCGCTTCGTCTGTCCGTCCGTCGGTGGATGAAAACTAGTCGAGAAGTGTAGATCTGATCCTAGGATCTTGTACACCTTTGTCCATAATTTTTCCGTGAAGTCAGGGTTTCGCGCTGATAATGCTCTCATGTATGTCCCAGAACTTCACCAAGTGGGATATGACAAGCGCACGACCTCCTCTATAGTATAGTCCGTCAATGCACCTATGAAGGTCCCTTGGAAAATCGATCTACCACCACGAGGATAGATTCAAGTGTCCCCACCTTAGGTAATGTGGAGATGAAATTCATCGAAATACTCTCCTACGGTCGACTCGACATGGGAAGAGGTTCAAGTTGGTTGTCGCGTCACTGATGATATTTGTCTTGCTGGCACACAAGACAAGTGTGTACTTAATATTCCATATCCCTGTGTATGTGAGGCCAATAGTATGCGGCCTCCAATAACACAAACGTCCTCTTTTAATCCGGATGTCTAGTCAACTTGGTGTCATTGCATTCTATAAGTAGCTATTTGTGCAAGCCACCTCACTTGGGTACGATCACTTTGTCGTCCTTTGTATAGAGACGCACATCCCTTAACCAATTGCCTTCGTGAGCAAGCTTTACCAAAGCCTATGTCAATGGGTCCTCGATTATATCTATCCCGACACACTAAGTATGTCTCCTTTAAGGAAGCACACCGTTGCTAGCTCGGCTTTCCTGCTGAGTGCATCAGCCACGTGGTTCTCCTTGTCCGGCTTTATCGTAGCTTTATGTCGAACTCGGCGAAGAAGTCTTCCCACCTTGCTTGCTTGGGAGATAACTTCCGAGTCTGGAAGTAGTTCATAGAGACACTGTCCATCATCACCATGAACTTAGTACCAAGGAGATAGTGACGCCACGTCCGCAATTAATGCAATATTGCGGTCATCCCCTTCTGTTGCACCGTATAGCTTTGTTCCGTGTCATTCAACTTGTGGCTCTCGAACGTAATGGGGGTGTCATTCTTGCACCAATACCATACCGATAGCGAAGTCGAATGCGTTAGTATTAGTATGCACCTTGAACGGCTTGGAGTAATTCGGCAAAGAGAGAATCGGTTCCTCGCTCTGTCGCTCACTACCCTCTTTAGTGCATCAAAGGCCTTCTCGCATTTGGACGTCCAACTTCACGTCCGATCCTTCTGCAACAAGTCTATGAGAGGTGCGGCAATGCGGAATATCCTCGAATGAACTGCTGATAGTAGTTCGTCAGACTTAGAAATGATCACAGCTTCGTTGACCTGGTGGGAGTTTTACACTCCCGTATGACCTGGACATTCGTCTCGTCCATCCACAGCTTGTCACGTTCGATCCAATGTCCCAAGAATGACACCTTCTCTTGAACAAAGGGACATTTCTCCTGCTTGACGAATAGTTAGTTTTCTCTTAGCACTGGAAAACTGCCTTTTAGTGTTCAACATGCTCCTCCATCAAGTTTGAGTACACGACTATATTGTGGACGTATGCCACAACGAATCGATCGAGAGAGGGGAGAGAGCTTGTTCATCAAAGTACAAAATATTGTGGGAGCATTTGTTAGTCCAAAAGGCATGACTAAAAATTCGTAAGCTCCATACCTTGTGACACATAATCTTGGCCTCGTCCCTTTCGGCTATTTGTATCTGATAATATCCTGTGTGCCGATCCAGTTTGGAGAAGTATCTCGCTTCTTCTAATTAATCGAACAAGTGTGCCACTAACGGGATAGGATATTTTTTTACGATAACCTTGTTAAGTGCACGGTAGTCTCGATGCACAATCTTCTTTTGAAACAATACTGGTACACCGAGCGAGATCTCGGACGGCCTAATGAATCCCGTATCGATTAGCTCATTTAGTTGCTTCTTTAACTCATCGAGCTCTGGCGGTGCCATGCGATATAGGACCATGGCGGACAACTTAGTGTTCGGCTCCAACTCATTAGCGTGATCTATCTCACTCTGCGGAGGTAGCCTCTTTGGAAGCTTTTGCAGCATGACATCCTCGAACTACGTGAGGACGTCGCTAATCGCCTATGGAAGATCTTCATGTACAAATGTTTCTTCCGTCTTAAGTATCGTCACGTAGGTCGTCTTTCCGTATTTGACACCCTTCTTGAGTTGGATGGCGGAGAGAGCTTTCCTCTTCGTAGACTCGTCTCATACAACATTCACCATGTACGATGAGTCCTCTTCCATAATCCTGACGACTCCTAAATGTTGTTTTGGAATTGCTTTTGCAGAAGTAAGGAAATCCATACCTAGGATCATCTTGAAGTCGTTGAGCGGTGTGGTCATAAGACTGGTAACTCCTGTCCAGTCTCCTACCTCTATCTTTACTCCATTGGTCACCCCATACACGGGACAAGCCGATGAGTTGATTGTCTTTATGTTGCTCGAGTCCTTCTTTAGCACCAGACCCAAGTATTGGACATCCGCGTTCAAAATGAAGTTATGTGTTGGCCCCATGTCGACTATCTCCCTCGTACTCTGTTGATCTTCACATCCACGTACATGAGTTCTTGAACTCGAGGCTTTGGCCACTGATGGACTTGCTCTTCAAGGCATTGAGCAACCGTAGGGCTCCATTTGAACCCCCATCCTTGGTTCCTCGGCCTCGTCTTGGCGCGCGTTCACTCGCTTACCTTTGTTTTTGCAGTCGCGTGCAAAGTGATTACCTCCACACACGAAGCACTTAACTTTGTGCTCTGTCTGAGGCTTTGCATGCTGATTGTCCTTCGATAGGGCCTTCTTTCCATTGCCTTTATTCTCTATCCCATCATTGGCCTTGGTGGTGGGCTTGGGCTTGGACTTGGACTTGGACGTATTGCTCTGTAGATATTCCATACGCTTCTCGGCTTCTCGGTCGCTGAGACGATAGTGTTCAGATCTTGGATATGCTGCCTCTGCAACTCTTGCGCAGCCCACGGTTGCAGATCGTTAAGAAAGAAAAATAGGCGGTCCTCTTGGCCTATGTTAGTGATAGCAAGCATGAAACGAGTGATCTACACAACATACTTCTTGATTGACCCAGTGTGTTTGAGTTGCTGCATGCTCCTCCTCGCAATGAACTAGACGTTCTCCAGATAGAACTAGGTCTTCATCTCCTTCTTTAGATCCTCTCAAGTCTCGATCGAGCACAAACACTTCTCTTTTTCCATGCACCTATGATGCCACAATAACATAGCATTATTGGTAAAATAAAGAAACAATATTTACCTTATCGGCCTCATTCTCGATGCGAATCGCCTTAAGGTACTGTTTGATGTTCCATATGAAGCTATCCACCTCTTTCGCATCTCTGACACTGTTGAAGAATTTTGGCTCGGGGTACTTCACCTTTGGTATCGTGTCCCTACTCGAAGACCCACTATTGGCAATAGCTTTCTCGAGAATTGTGGTCTTTTGTCTTGAGTTCTTTGTGCAATTCCGCAATCTCCATGCGAGCCACTTTGCGTTCCTCGCAAGCCGCCTTGCTTTCCTTCTCGAACTCGGCCCGCAACTCATGAAGTTGCCTAGGAATAGTATCATGGCATTGGCAACACCACTTTCCAATCCATGAGAGAACTCCTTGCAAGCCGCTTGGTTTTGCTAACTTGCATCTCCACGTCTGTCACACCCTTTTCCAAGAGCTCCATGCAGGACACCAACTCTCCAAGGACATGCTCCAACGTTGGCTCCTTGTTTTTTTTCCTTCTTTGTGATCTTGGCTTTCTCCTTGGACGATGCAGAACTCTCTTCGGACGATCTCCAATGTTGACATGACAACGATCGACCTTTGCTCTCATACCACTTGTCACGAACTTTGTGTTTTTTTCACACTCGACCCGTGCAACGCACAAGTTTCCTCCTCGAAGACCCGTGCAAGTCTTTTCCGAACGAACTTTAGCTAAATGCTAAGAAAAGAGACTAGTGGAGCAAGAGTGGAAACTTAAAAAAACTTCACTATATTGAAAGAAGCTTACATTACTCGGTGGTGATGAGAAAATAAGACTCCCATTTATTTATTGAGCCTCACGGGCCTAACAAGAAAGTTCCAGAATATTACAAGAAACTTCTAGGTCATAGATATTTACAGAAAAGATTCTAAAACTTCTAGAAAGCTAAAGGGACTTCGTGGGACTTCAATAAGACTCCACCACCTTCTGGAGAATTCCGGAAGCTTTTTGCTACACCCATGTTCAGTGAGAATTATGCAGGCAATCTCGGTGGGACGGAAAAATCTGTGCATAAGAAACAAGAGAAGTAGAGGACGTTCAGGTGGTGGAGGAGATGTTAGCCAACTGTGATGGTGAGGAATGTGCAAGCTGCAGAGTACAGTAGGTTTTTGTTATTTTGATGTAGAGAGGAAGGGGGAGGTGTTTGTGGAGGGACCAAAACATTAGGTTAGGTGATGAAAGTAGAGAGGTTTAAAAAGATAAAGAGGAAGAAGCCAAGGAATGTGAGAGGTGTTTGGATTCCCCATGATGATCACCTTGTGACCAAAAAAAGTGATGCCACTCATTCAAAAAGGATTTACTCTAAAATAAACTCAGTTCACAGGGAAAAAAATTCCAAAGATAATAGGAAAGAGTGGCCATGCCGGAAGAAGAACGAAGGGGTGGAGAGGGTCTGATCCAGTTATATTTTTTTAGTGATCAAGCAATTATCACTAGTATGGGATCATTTTATTGGTTGAGTAGAATTGGGTTTAAGCGAATGTAATTTATGGGTGTGAGGCAGGATGGAGCTGGGGTTTGATGAGGGATTTGGGGAAGTTTCTGGCATGAGATAAATGGAGGCTATGGGTTGGAGAAGATGACTGCTAGGGCTTGCCGAGGAATTAGGGTTTGATTAAATCAAGGGCTAGGATGGATTGGTTTTGGTGGGGAGTGGAGCTCTAATGTCTGGATCAATCCTCCTCTGGAAAGGATCAAGTCTGCTGTGTTACCAGGCTGAGACTACATTTTGGCTAATGTTGGGATATTGCTTTGCTCCTGACAAAAGTTATATATAAGAGGATACATCTGAGGCTATCTACTCTATCCAATGTGGACTAACGAGTGAATACAAATAACTAAAGAGCATTAAAAATAAACTATGACAATGACACTATTCTTAACAATCGACATACACTATCATTGTAATTGGCTTTTCAATTTCTTCTCTGATATTTCTTTTGCGTACATGGAACCACCCACTTTTGAAGCTTTAAGAGAGGCTTGAGTGAGCAATACGAGCAGGAATTACTGTGTAATGTGATTGCATTTATCATTTTTTTTTAAAAAATTCTTCTTATTCTGTTGTGTGTTTCACTTTTACTTTTACTCTTCAGCGGCACTTAATCTGGGCTGCATTCCAAGAAGAGCTTCGAGGAGCCAGCACCACAACAATCCCGGCTGTTATTTGAGCTCCACAACCGGAGGAGAATCCACTACTGCTGCTGCTTCCTTCCTTAAGATTCCGGACATTAACATGTTGGTAGGCAAACACCTGGGATCCTCTACCTGTTCGTTGCCACGCCCACCTCCTATCCTTTACCCAGGCAGTGCAACGATTCCTTTTCCATCTCAGTTTGAAACATGGACCGTTGCTGGTGTAAATCACTCCGACTCCAATGTTCTCTCTCTTGTGCCTGATGCTGGTTTTGGACCAAATGATCCCATCTCTGTTTCTGCCCCCTCCCCGGACACTATAGTCCCTTGGCAAAGTACGATAGGTCTGTCTGTGCCTGTGGGAACATATACCTGGCCGAGATTTGGTTGTGTATACCACTTATGTTACAACGATGAGCAACCTAATCCGAGTACCCATCTACCTTTTCTAAAACCTCCAGAACCAAGCACAAGTGCTATCCCAGTGCCTTGCCTTCCATCCATTTGTGAGGCTGGAATGGATTGCCTACACAACTTCCTTTGCTTAGATAACGCTGCGGGTGCTTCAAACACAAGTTCCAATTTTGAGGAGGGATCCGAGAACCGTCCCGGAGTCGTATGTGATTTGTCGTTGCGCTTGGGACTTTCTCCACCTCCATCCTTGGATGCCAAAAGTGTTTGGACTCAAGAGGTCGAAGATGTGGGTTCGAGCAGTTCTTATAACAACGGAAGCAAATTCTCTTGCCCTTCACGTAGTAGAACAAGAGTGATAAACTTTGGTAGTTCCTTCTCATCTTCAAAGGACGAAGGCTGTGATTTTTTCCTTGTAGGCGCTACTGATGGTCCTCTGGAATCGTGCTCAAGTCAAAGGAGCTCTGGACGATTTGGGTGCTTCTGAAAAGGCAGCACGAGGAATCTGTTTGTTGGTTCTTTGATGTCAATTAATGCTGTTCGAGGCAGAATACTACAATAATCTGTTACTCAAGCAGAAAGGAGCTTGCAGATTCAAGCGAAAGCCCCAGTACTGCTTGCTTGCAGATGTCAACCTAACCTGTTGTGAGAGGACTTATTGACACCGTTGTTTTTAAATATCTAGCTTGCGGCACTTTGACCTCGAAAAATCATTTGTAGAATTATGTAATATATGCCCTGGCCATGTGAGAGCTCCAGATATGTTATGATCAGAAACTATCTACAGAATCATTACTCATTATGTGATCAGGAGCAACATTGTCGAATTGTTAAGTTTATTTAGTGATATATCATTTTCTCATTGCATAAGAACATCTTAGTTGTCACAACATTTAAATTTAAGGGATGTGTGCAGTCTATCATGTGAAAAAAACAGCTTATGCCTGCAGTTTGGAACATTATCCATAAGTCAATAGGTGATAGCATGGTTTTTTTCGCAGCCATTATCTAGTTCGAATTTCTGGATTCCAGTAATGAGAGTACCCAGATTATGGTGGGATGACCATGACAAATCGATAAATCTTCCAAGTGTGTTCTTCTGCCAACTTTTGATATTGAAATATGGTTAGCAAGAATTAACTGTAGATCGATTGTATCTGAAGAAATTTTGATCTAATTTCAGCATTTCTTTACTGCACTCTGCACATTACTTCAGGGCTAATAATGCAATGTGTAGGGGTTTTTGAAATTGGTCTCTAGAAATGGTCTCACATCCATGTGACGACCCCAAGATTGTATTTCAATATAAGATTTTTCTTTTTATTGACTTATACACGTGTGGAGTGGTAGTTCATTTGGTTGGTATGGTAGGATATTTTCCTATAGGAAAAGGTTCAATGCCTCCAAGAAATATTTGTGTTTCTGTTATCCATTTCTTGAAAATTTTCTTTTGGAGCTAGGCCCCTCAGACATTCAGACTCGGCGTAGGCGAAGGGCACAAAGTCGCGCTTTCATGGCGCACGTACGCAGGATGCGAGATGGCGCTTTTGCACGTCATTGCGCCATTCCCGTGCGAGTTGCAGCAGGACGCATGGGGCGAGCAGGTTTGCAGGGTCGCGCGGCACTACGATTCCGCGGGAAGGCTGCTCCCGCAGAACTTAGGTTCCCGTTGGGAGTCAGCTCACGCAGAACTGTTGATCTCGCGAAATGGTTGTTCGTGTGCTTAGTGGGCATAACTGTCCACTTTGTGGGATTACTACTGTAACTGTCCACTTAATGAGAAGCTACTATCTGGATTTACTGTCCATTATTGGTAATGGGATGTTAGGGGCTTGACTCCCCTATATAATGTCAAGTCTTTCTCTTTTGGAAGATAGACTTAGAGATTATCTGCTACGAGAGGAGAGATATCAGCAGCCAGCAAAAGCTGCAAAGTGATGTTTGTCCGTCCAAGAGCGAGGTCCATTTCGAGGGTGACAAGGAGCGTTCCAGAAGTTCATCTCTTTGAGCTTGCTGGTTTCTGGAAACAGATCAACATAAATGGGCGAATCTTGCTTTAAGCAACGATGATCTTCATCACCCTAACAACAGTTTCTATCTCATGTTTCTGATTCTCCATTCTTATTGTAGCAACTCTGTTGCATAATTGTTGGAAAATTTGTAAAATATATGTTCTTTTCAAGTTGGTGTAATCTTCAAATTGTTGTAATTATTCATTTTTACGTACTTTTGTACGATCTTTGTAACTGAGCACTAACAATCTCAAAACAAGATCTGAACAACAAAGATGGAAAATCGTGCAAGTCTCACAAACACAAGTTTTTACGAACTTGAGAAGTTCGATGAAGAGTATTACAGCAACTTGAAGAGGAAGATCTATCTCAATCTTCAACTCGTCAATGTTGATTATGTGTTGACAGAACCAGAACCTTTCTTCCAGAGACTGATGATGTTCAAGCTCTTGCCAATATGATTACCACGCAGCAGAAATGGATGAGAGATAACAATATATGCAAATTGTGGATACTCAACTTCGTGGATGACTCCATGGCACAATCATACAAAAAGAAAGTGATTGCAAGAGATGTCTGGGAGTCTCTTGAAAAATATTACAAAAATGACAAGAAAATTTCCAAAATATATCTCGTCGACAAATTCATGAAAATGTAATTTGAAGATGAGAATATCATGCTGCCACAAGTCAAATAATTACTAAAGTTGCAGCAAAAGCTTAAGTAGGAGTCTATGCCTCAAGCAGATAAGTTCATGATGGGGGCCATATTCTCCAAGCTCCCTCCCAGCTGGGATTGGTTTACTATCAACGTATAATGCAAGAAGTTTGAGATCTTGCAAGAAAACCTTATACCCTTCATTCGTATTGAAGATTAATCGAGAAGCCAAATCAAAGTAGACACCTTATCCAAGCAGTTTACCAAGGCAAACATGGTGCAATATAGAGATTCAAAGGGAAAATAGAAGGCTTCCAACATAAACAAAAAGATGGACTTCAACAATCTGAAGGTGAAATCTGTGTAGAAGCATGGAAAATACTGCTTTTAGTCCCACATCGGAAAGGAGAAAAATGAAAGGGCTCACTCCATTCTATAAATAGAGCTCCCTTGCCTCCTTTGAAAAGGGCACCAAATCTCTCCCCCCCTTGGACTCTTCCTACTATGCACATTTGGGTGCTAAGTCGAAGAAGTCTACGGCAGTACGGGCTCAACAAGCCCAGTCAACTGTCCAAACTACTGACCATCAGAGAGTCCCGCTAACTGTTATGCGGGCCTCTGATGGAAAGTTGTACAGAACCGCCCGTGTCCAGCCCCCGGCGGAAAACGGACAGGATGGTTCTCAAATGTCTTCCTACTAGCCTCAGATCAGGGAGCAAATATGATAGTCCCAAAAGTCTCCCTGCAGCGATCCAGAGCATTGTTTTACTAGCCCCACATCAGGGAGCAAACATGGTGCCAACTGTCACAACCCACACCCTGAAGAGGGGCACGAGCACGTGGTTAAGTCCAGCCTACGCCGCATAATCGGCGGTAGAACGTTGTATATAGGGTCTGTAAATACTACGACTAAAACAGATAAATGTACCTGTACAGTATATACACTTCGAATGGAGGTGACATAGCAATACAGTCTCAATCACATATATCAAAACTAAGGTAAATAGCATGGAAAGGAAATATGATAGATAAAACAGGAAATAAGTCCAAGATCCACAAGTCAGAGCTATACACAAACATCCAGAGTCTCAGAAAATATATGTAATAGATACTACAAAACTGAAATGTACTAGCTGGCTCGCAGGCCAGGCAAACCTAACTAAACTATGCTACTCAGGGTGAGCAAAGTCTAGTGGCTCTACCAACAAGCCACGGTCTAAGTCTAGTCCATCAGACTCAACCCCATAGTAGGTCGGGCAATCAGCCTCTGAATCATTTGTAAAATTTGTCAACGGTATCCTGTCAGAAAAATGAGCAAGTACAAACACCAACAGCAGTTCCATATGAATTGAGAAATACTATAAGAGACAGCAATAATGAAATACAAGACAAAGATATAGGCGACTTGGGAACCATTTGAAAGTCGAGTTACAACCCTTGAACCAAACAAGGACCAGAGTTGTAACCCTTCTTTCAAACAGGACGTAGTCTCAAATCATGGCACAGTATAAAGACAGGTAGAGTATGTGAGTAATGGAATCATAGCATGGTGAGAAGTACAGAAAGTAAAGCTGAACTGGAAATATAAGATACACTAATAAATATAAAAGGTGATTTGAACTATTAGAGCGATATGTGATCGGCTAGGGAGTCAAGAGAGAGTTATCCACTTGGCCCGACAATCCGCGGTGTCCTCAACGGAGAGTCATGCCGTTCAACCTGGATAACTGGTAATGGGGTATCTGCTACACCCTACGTAAGGTGAGGGTGGCGCTAGCAAAATAGTTACAGGAAGGCTTTGATCACATAAACCCTAATAATTTTTCCATCCCCGAATAGTATCACGGATCCGGACATGGCACGTCATGACACAGGGTTCGAGAGCTGGGGGCCAGCCCACTCCCAAATCAATGTCTATATAAGTACAGAAACACAGAAATATCACTGTCACTTTCCATTCCCAGAATACGTATTTTTAGAATGCATGTACTGTTTAAATATAAATATTTTATATTTATCATGTATTGCTCTGTATTTAAATCCCTTTAAATTTCATGTTAATTAATTTTCTGTAATTTCATTTCTGCACTTTATTTTCTGCTTTTATACTCTGCTTTAGATTTGCTATGGGTTCGGCTCAGATTGGTTTAATTATGTTGGTTCATTATGAACCGAAATAAACCCCCACCTACCACCACCTCATTTAAAGTCCCAAACCCTTTCTCTCTCTTCATTACTTCTTCTCATTACTCTTCTTCTTCCTCATAACTCTCCCACCAACCTAGGAGAGCAAGGCAAGTGCCAACTTGCTTCCTGATGGATCCCCATTATTATTGTTCCATCATCTTCCTTATTTGATTCTAAGTCTCTTTAGTACTTAGCATTTTCAATTTCCATGGCTTATTTGTTGTAGATTTAAGTTTGATGCATTTTCGGATTTCTTAGGTTTTGATCTAGTAAACTTTGTTATCTTCAAGTTTTGATGGATCCATGTTGTAGAGAATTTCGTTCTACCCAATTTTGACCTATGGAAGTCCATATTTGGACTTGGGATGAAGGATTTATGGAGCTTGGAAGCATTGGCTTCCATGGTTCTCTTCCATGGTTCTGTTCTCAGAAAATTCGGAGAAGAAGAACAGTCTCAGTCGCATGAAATCTTCATTTCCCACAGCCGCATTCCTCAGGCGCATGAGATTATTTATTTCCCAATCATTTCCCACAGCCGCATGAATCTTCATTCCTCAGGCGCATGAGATTATTTATTTTCCAATCATTTTTCACAGCCGCACGAATCTTCATTCCTCAGGCGCATGAGATTATTTATTTCTCAATCCTTTCCCACAGCGCATGAGATTATTTATTTCCCAATCATTTCCCACAGCGCATGAGATTATTTATTTTCCAATCATTTCCCACAGCGCATGAGATTATTTATTTCCCAATCATTTTCCACAGCGCATGAGATTATTTATTTCCAAATCATTTTCCACAGCGCATGAGATTATTTATTTCCCAATCATTTCCCACAGCTACATGAATCTCCATTCCTCAGGCGCATGAGATTATTTATTTCCCAATCATTTCCCACAGCGCATGAGATTATTTATTTTCCAATCATTTCCCACAGCGCATGAGATTATTTATTTCCCCAATCATTTCCCACAGCGCATGAGATTATTTATTTTCCAATCATTCCCCACAGCGCATGAGATTATTTATTTCCCAATCATTTCCCACGGCCGCATGAATCTCCATTCCTCAAGCGCATGAGATTATTTATTTCCCAATCATTTCCCACAGCGCATGAGATTATTTATTTCCCAATTATTTCCCACAGCGCATGAGATTATTTATTTCCCAATCATTCCCCACAGCGCATGAGATTATTTATTTCTCAATCATTTTCCACAGCCGCATGAATCTCCATTCCTCAGGCGCATGAGATTATTTATTTCCCAATCATTTCCCACAGCGCATGAGATTATTTATTTCCCAATCATTTCCCACAGCGCATGAGATTATTTATTTTCCAATCATTATTTATTTTCCAATTTTTATTTCCCGAATTTGGCATTAATTAACATTGATTGTTATCTTGATTTATTATTGATCATGCGTTCCTAGATGGAACTAAGAGACTGGCTAGTCGTCTTATTGAATTAAATGGAATAAGACACGTTCATATTTACAATCGATTGGCCAATCCCGAATATTGACATATAGATACATGCAGGCTATAATTTATTTATTTATTTTAAGAAAGCAGCATGTGTACTTTACGGTCAAGGCATAAATATTTCGTGGTTAGTTTTAATTGTTGCATTACGCTATGTAAGACCTACAACCTAACCGCACGGGTATCGTTGTAGAGTTGAGCATATCGTACTTTGTACGGAAGTACTCATTCTGAAATGACCATGATCCACGGCATGGAATTTTACTTAACATAGAGGCTACTAAGTTAAATAAAATAATGATTGCATGGAGAGAATGGATTTCTGAGTTTTTACATGGCAGCCCTCTTTGGGACTATTAGCGCCCAACAGGCCGGCTGGTTCCCACAGATACTGCAATTCTGCACACGGGCAGGGAGCGGTATCTGCTTATATTATTGTATATTGTATATTGATGACGGGCGTCCCGCTGGGACTCGTCTAATTCATGATTGGCGCAATTGATTGATTGGATAGACTAGCCTTGCTTGTCTATAGTAAGAACTGAGAAATTCTTATTGCATAATTCCAGGATAACTTGGAACTCACAGTAGTAAGCCGTAGGAGTTGGATGGCCGTTTAAGTTGATTTGTTTGTGTACTGTACCTACTCTGTTACCTAACTGAGATGATCAGAGCATCAGGACATGACGGGCCAACTTTTGTCCTTGTTTAGTTAGGAGGTTGGTTCGAAGTGTCGTGATGTTACGTGAATCCCAGTAGCAAGCAGAGATCTATTATTATATTCTCTTATTTACTGGTTTAATGCCTCATATCGTGCTTCCTTGCGGTACTTGCTATTAGAGGTCTAACCTCTCTGGTTTTGCATGGCCAGATTTAGAGCCGGTTCCCGAGGACTCAGCTTACTTCTACCTCCAAGATGGTCAATACTAGAGGAATGATCGCAGGAGGACTCGAGTGGGTTCCTTACTTTCCCGCTCGTTTTGTTAATTACTTTATATTTTGCCGCTTGGCACCGACATGTTAGTCGGATAGTCTTGCACTTACTTTTACATAATTGTAATTAAGTCAGACTGCAGCTGATAACAATTGTGTATATGTTGCTATATCATCTGGCTATGTTTTGTAAAGCTAGATCTCAAGAACATTTTGACTAAGCGTTTGGGACGCCTTATTGCTTTATCTTAAATGTTCTCTGTTATTGCTTCTTGTTTGAATGATTGAGACAAAAGATGTGAAGTGACCATAGCGAGACTTTCATGTAGTATGCACCCCCTTGTCTTTTAGACAGCATTGATCGTATTATACGGTATTCATCTACCCGTAATACGTAGCTGGCTGAGTCATTCCCCCGCTCTCTAGTATTCTGGTTCTGGGGCGTGACAAGGTTTTAGTGGTGGCCCATGCAGGTCTGATTTCAGACTTGTGGGGTGTTTTAATTTATAGGATGTCTCAATCACACATGTTTCCCCTTGATCTCCTGATTCGTTATTCTCGATTCTAGCTTGATATTCCGGTATCCTTTGACTTCATTGATCTTTCCTGTCCGACCGTTTGATTGTTCTCTTGTCCCTTTTCTTAGGGACACTTCGTCCGCATCTGCCAGGACTGGACAACAACAATAAGAGCAACACGGACAACCTGACCATGTTGGTCAGCAACAAGGGCCGGTACTAACTCAAGAGACTATCCAAGAAGAAGTAATAGTGGAAGCAGCAGCTGGGTCGCAGTATCCGGATGTTCCACCACCACCAACAGTTCCACCTACCCCTGCAAAAATGGACACACCGGCTCTTCTGGAGATCATGAGAGGGATGATGGCTACTCAGTAACATCAGATGTTAGCCCAACAGCACATGCATGCTCAGTTGCAAGAGCAGAACGTACTACTCAACCAAGGGTTACAGACAGCTTTGGAAAGAGGGGCAGGGCCGGATTCAGGAGCATCAACCTGATTTTGCAAGTTCAACCCCCGCCGTTTCGAGGGCACGGAGGATGCCATCTCAGCAGATGCATGGCTTAAGGATATTGAGGCTATTCTGACAGCAGCTAAGGTGTCGGCAGAAGAACGTGTGGATCAAGTGAAGTTGTTACTTCAGGATCTCGTACGTGATTGGTGGGAATCAGAGGAAGTGGGCATCAGACGTCCTGTTGCTTGGGACGATTTTACCACAAGATTCAAGACGAAGTACTATGGGGTTGTGGCACAGTTTGAGCTACAACAGAAGTTTATCAACCTTAAGCAGGCCGGCAAGACGGTAGATGCTTATGCAGCGGAGTTCTGCAGATTGAGTAGGTTTGCCCCGGAGATGGTAGCCACAGAGAGCCAGAGGGCTATGAGGTTCCAGCAAGGGTTTCACCTTGAGCTCTTGTAATTGATAGAGGGGCACAATTACCAGACTTTTGATGAAGTATTGACGGCGACTCGAAGGCATGAGATAACCGTTCAGAGGATTGCGGCCAGGACTGGGGGTCAGAAGAGATCCCACAGTCAGATTGAAGGAGGAGGGGGAGCAGCGCCCCGAACAACAGCACCATCCCTTGGCATTCGTATTCACGATGTGGCAATGCGAGGGCCAGCACCACCCAGGCAGCAGCAACAGCAACAGAGGAAGAACCAGCAACCCCCAGCAGGCGGCACTTATTGTGGGAAGATGGGGCACACTAGAGATGTGTGTCGGGCATTGAACGGACTGTGTTTGATATGTGGAAATCCAGATCATCGGGTTACCACATGTCCCATGAATTGGAGGTCAGGAGGACCAGTACAGCAGTTTCCTGCTCTGCCAGCACCAGGGGCAGGGCAGTATCGAGGACCCGCAGTGGCAGTGAGACCATTGGCCCAGCGTCCGTTAATGCCACAGGCTCAGATGTTTCGGCAGCAGGGACCGCCGATACAGCAACACCAGCATAGACCACCCCAGCATCACCAAGGCAGGGGCCAGCGACAGCACCAGGCTAGGCCGCAGCATAGGAACTAGCAAGGAGGTCGAGGGTAGGCATTCACTCTGTCCTTGGAAGAGACATTGGCATCGGGAGATGTTGTGGCAGGTAACATTCTCGTCGCCTCTTATCCCGCAGTAGCATTGTTTGATTCGGGAGCATCACACTCATTTATATCTGCACAATTTGCGATACGGCTAGGAAAAGAATTCGAGGCATTGCCAGGGAGGTTAAATATACTCACTGGTAATGGGCTCGTAGGAGTTAGTAGAGTTATTCTAGCATGTAGCGTTGTAGTTTACGGGCATTCCTTACCCGCCCGGTTGATAGAATTTCCTGTTAGAAATTTCGACGTTATCTTAGGCATGGACTGGCTGAAAGACAGTCATGCGACAATAGATTGTCGTAGAGGGAGTGTATCTTTTGAAATTCCAGGCATGAAGCGGTTTACCTTAGTCAGATCAGTAGCAACTCAACAAGAGCAGGGAGTAGTGACGGCAATGAAAGAAGTTCAAGTTCCGAAGGTAGTTGAAGAATTTCTGGACGTATTTCCCAAAGAACTCTCAGGTCTACCACCGGTTAGAGATATTGAGTTCAGTATAGAATTGGCACCTGGAACTAAACCGATATCAGATCGAGTTTATAGAATGGCGGATTCAGAGCAGGCCAAGGTATATCAGCACATAGAGGAACTGAAGGAGAAGAAGTTCATCCAAGCTAGCATATCACCATGGGCAGCACCAGTGGTACTTGTGGAAAAGAAGGATGGGTCATCCAGATTGTGCATCGATTACAGGAAGCTTAACGCGGCAACAGTGAAGAACAAGTACCCACTACCCAGGATCGACGACTTATTTGATCAGTTGAGCAAAGCTAGAGTTTTCTCCAAGATAGATCTTCGTTCAGGGTATCATCAAGTGAGGGTTCGGAAGGAGGACATTCCCAAGACAGCATTCAGGTCGAAGTATGGGCATTATGAATTCTTAGTAATGCCGTTTGGTTTGACCAATGCTCCAGCAATATTTATGGATTTGATGAACCGCATCTTTATGCCATACTTAGATCAGTTTGTCGTTGTATTTCTTGACGACATTCTCGTATATTCTGCCAGTGAAGAGGAGCATGAAGACCACCTCAGGAAAGTGTTACAGGTTCTGAGAGAGAACCAGTTGTATGCCAAGTTCAGCAAGTGTGAGTTTTGGTCGGATCACATTTCATTTTTGGGTCATATCATATCAGGAGCTGGAGTACCAGTAGATCCCAAGAAGGTGGAAGCAGTAGAGAGTTGGCCAGTACCCAAGACCGTAGCAGATGTGCGGAGTTTCTTGGAATTGGCAGGATATTACAGAAGGTTTGTATCAGACTTTGCGAGGCTTTCAGCACCCATGACCCGCTTGACACGGAAGGATGTACCATTCGTCTGGTCGGCAGAATGCCAGGCATCATTTGAGAATCTGAAGCAGAAATTGATATCAACGCCTATTCTTATATTGCCAGTTGGACCCGGAGGTTTTACAGTATATTGTTATGCGTCAGGAAAAGGACTTGGGTGCGTCCTAATGCAACATGGGAAGGTGATAGCATACGCATCTAGGCAACTTCGAGACCACGAGAAGAATTACCCAACTCATGACTAGGAGTTGGCGGCAGTAGTATTTGCTTTGAAGCTATAGAGGCATTACTTATATGGTGACCGAGTAGACATGTACACAGACCATAAAAGTCTGAAGTACATCTTTACCCAGAAGGAACTGAACATGAGGCAGAGAAGATGGTTGGAGTTGATCAAGGATTATGACGTAGAGCTTCAGTATCATCCAGGTAAGACTAATGTGGTAGCAGATGCTCTCAGCAGGAGAGGCGACGCATTTATGTTGACAACACAGAGGCATATCTTAGAAGACCTTCAGGAGATGGGCATCGAGGTTATACTTCCTTGTGATGTAGGAGTTCTGGCGAGTCTACAAGTTCAATCCGACTTGGTAGACAGGATCAAGGCAGCTCAGGCACAAGACCCAAGGATTCAGAAGCTTAGAGCAGAATGTGAGTCAGGACTCAGAAAGGAGATGCAAATTCATGAAGATGGTACCCTTAGGTTTGGGTCATGTCTATGTGTGCCTAGTGGAGATATCAGACAGGAGGTTATGGCAGAAGCTCACAGTTCTCAGTATTCTATACACCCTGGAGGGACCAAGATGTACCAAGATATCAAGCAGCACTTATGGTGGAACGGGATGAAGAGGGAGATAGCTAGATTTGTTTCCCGTTGCTTGGTATGTCAGCAAGTGAAGGCAAAACAGCAGAGGCCAGCTGGGTTATTGCAACCGCTTCCTATCCCGGAATGGAAGTGGGAACATATTACAATGGACTTTGTGACCGGTTTACCGAGATCACCAAGTGGTAGGGATGCTATTTGGGTAATCGTAGATCGGCTTACGAAGGTGGCACATTTTCTTCCTTTTAGAGTAGGTCAATCTACGGAGAAGTTGGCAGAATTGTATATGCAGCAGATAGTCAGGCAGCATGGGGTCCCAGTCAGTATTGTGTCAGACAGAGATACCCGTTTTACATCACATTTTTGAAAGAGCTTATATCATAGCTTGGGTACCAAGTTAAGATTTAGCATGGCTTACCATCCACAGACGGACGGGCAATCAGAAAGAACAATTCAGACTTTAGAGGATATGTTACGAGCTTGCACCCTAGATTTTGGAGGATCTTGGGAGAGCCACCTACACTTGGTCGATTTCTCATACAATAACAGTTATCAAGCCAGTATCCGGATGGCGCCATTTGAAGCACTATATGGTAAGAAGTGTAGGTCGCCACTAGCATGGGACGATATCGGGGAGAGGAAGATGCTAGGCCCAGAAATAATTGTCCAGACAGTGGAAGTGATTAAAGGAATTAGATAGCGACTTCGAGTTGCGCAGTATCGGCATCGTCATTGGGCGAACCAGCATCGTAGGCCGCTAGAGTTTTATGTTGGGGACCACGTGTTCTTGCGGATCTCACCTACCCGTGGGGTCATTAGATTTGGCATTCGCGGGAAGTTGAGTCCCCGATACGTGGGCCCGTTTGTTATCCTTGAGAGGATAGGCGATGTTGCTTATCGTTTATCCCTTCCACCTTCGTTACGAGAGGTGCATGACGTGTTTCATGTATCTCAGTTGCGAAGGTATGTATCGGACCCAAGCCATGTCCTTGATCATTCTGAGCTGGTTGTTGGTACCAACCTGTCTTACGAGGAACAGCCTGTGTCTATTTTGGACCGAAGAGAGAAAATACTCAAGAACCGAACAATTAGCCTTGTCCGGGTTGCTTGGGGTCATCACTCTTTAGCGGAGTCAACGTGGGAACGTGAGGATGATATCCGATCACGGTATCCGCACCTGTTTGACTCACAAGGTATATCTCTTTCTGTATACCTTGATTGTCTTAACTCCTCATGCTTGTTACTTTATGAGTAGAATTGCTTGGTGTCGTAAAATGTTCAACATAGATATGTTACTTACTATTGACATTGTAGAATGATTGCTTACTTAAATTGCTTATACCTGGAGTAGTCCAGCTCTGATGTTTCTATCCTGCTTGGATTTGAAATTCCGAGGACAGAATTTTTCTAAGGAGGGTAGAGATGTCACTTCCCATTTCCAGAATACGTATTTTTAGAATGCATGTACTGTTTAAATGTAAATATTTTATATTTATAATGTATTGCTCTGTATTTAAATCCTTTTAAATTTCATGTTAATTAATTTCCTGCAATTTCATTTCTACACTTTATTTTCTGCTTTTATACTCTGCTTTAGATTTGCTATGGGTTCGGCTCAGATTGGTTTAATTCTGTTGGTTCATTATGAACCGAAATAAACCCCTACCTACCACCACCTCATTTAAAGCCCCAAACCCTTTCTCTCTCTTCATTACTTCTTCTCATTACTCTTCTTCTTCCTCATAACTCTCCCACCAACCTAGGAGAGCAAGGCAAGTGCCAACTTGCTTCCTGATGGATCCCCATTATTATTGTTCCATCATCTTCCTTATTTGATTCTAAGTCTCTTTAGTACTTAGCATTTTCAATTTCCATGGCTTATTTGTTGTAGATCTAAGTTTGATGCATTTTCGGATTTCTTAGGTTTTGATCTAGTAAACTTTGTTATCTTCAAGTTTTGATGGATCCAAGTTGTAGAAAATTTCGTTCTACCCAATTTTGACCTATGGAAGTCCATATTTGGGCTTGGGATGAAGGATTTATGGAGCTTGGAAGCAATGGCTTCCATGGTTCTCTTCCATGGTTCTGTTCTCAGAAAATTCGGAGAAGAAGAACAGTCTCAGCCGCATGAAATCTTCATTTTCCACAGCCGCATTCCTCAGGCGCATGAGATTATTTATTTCCTAATCATTTTCCACAGCCGCATGAATCTTCATTCCTCAGGCGCATGAGATTATTTATTTCCCAATCATTTCCCACAACCGCATGAATCTTCATTCCTCAGGCGCATGAGATTATTTATTTCCCAATCCTTTCCCACAGCGCATGAGATTATTTATTTCCCAATCATTTCCCACAGCGCATGAGATTATTTATTTCTCAATCATTTCCCACAACGCATGAGATTATTTATTTTCCAATCATTTTCCACAGCCGCATGAATCTCCATTCCTCAGGCGCATGAGATTATTTATTTCTCAATCATTTCCCACAGCGCATGAGATTATTTATTTCCCAATCATTTCCCACAGCGCATGAGATTATTTATTTTCCAATCATTTCCCACAGTCGCATGAATCTCCATTCCTCAGGCGCATGAGATTATTTATTTTCCAATCATTTCCCACAGCGCATGAGATTATTTATTTCCCAATCATTTCCCACAGCGCATGAGATTATTTATTTTTCAATCATTCCCCACAGCGCATGAGATTATTTATTTCCCAATCATTTCCCACGGCCGCATGAATCTCCATTCCTCAGGCGCATAAGATTATTTATTTCCCAATCATTTCCCACAGCGCATGAGATTATTTATTTCCCAATCATTTCCCACAGCGCATGAGATTATTTATTTCCCAATCATTTCCCACAACGCATGAGATTATTTATTTCCCAATCATTTTCCACAGCGCATGAGATTATTTATTTTCCAATCATTTCCCACAGCCGCATGAATCTCCATTCCTCAGCGCATGAGATTATTTATTTTCCAATCATTTCCCACAGCGCATGAGATTATTTATTTCCCAATCATTTCCCACAGCGCATGAGATTATTTATTTCCCAATCATTATTTATTTCCCAATTTTTATTTCCCGAATTAGGCATTAATTAACATTGATTGTTATCTTGATTTATTATTGATCATGCGTTCCTAGATGGAACTAAGAGACTGGCTAGTCGTCTTATTGAATTAAATGGAATAAGACACGTTCATATTTGCAATCGATTGGCCAATCCCGAATATTGACATATAGATACATGCAGGCTACAATTTATTTATTTATTTTACGAAAGCAGCATGTGTACTTTACGGTCAAGGCATAAATATTCCGTGGTTAGTTTTAATTGTTGCATTACGCTATGTATGACCTACAACCTAACCGCACGGGTATCGTTGTAGAGTTGAGCATATCGTACTTTGTACGGAAGTACTCATTCTGAAATGACCATGATCCACGGCATGGGATTTCACTTAACATAGAGGCTACTAAGTTAAATAAAATAATGATTGCATGGAGAGAATAGATTTCCGAGTTCTTACATGGCAGCCCTCTTTGGGACTATTAGCGCCCAAAAGGCCGGCTGGTTCCCACAGATACTGCAATTCTGCCACACGGGCAGGGAGCGGTATCTGCTTATATTATTGTATATTATATATTGATGACGGGCATCCCGCTGGGACTCGTCTAATTCATGATTGGCGCAATTGATTGATTGGATAGACTAGCCTTGCTTGTCCATAGTAAGAACTGAGAAATCCTTATTACATAATTCCAGGATAACTTGGAACTCACAGTAGTAAGCCGTAGGAGTTGGATGGCCGTTTAAGTTGATTTGTTTGTGTACTGTACCTACTCTGTTACCTAACTGAGATGATCAGAGCATCAGGACATGACGGGCCAACTTCTGTCCTTGTTTGGTTGGGAGGTTGGTTCGAAGTATCGTGATGTTACGTGAATCCCAGTAGCAAGCAGAGATCTATTATTATATTCTCTTATTTACTGGTTTAATGCCTCATATCGTGCTTCCTTGCGGTACTTGATATTAGAGTTCTAACCTCTCTGGTTTTGCATGGCCAGATTTAGAGCCGGTTCCCGAGGACTCAGCTTACTTCTACCTCCAAGATGGTCAATACTAGAGGAATGATCGCAGGAGGACTCGAGTGGGTTCCTTACTTCCCCGCTCGTTTTGTTAATTACTTTATATTTTGCCGCTTGGCACCGACATGTTAGTCGGATAGTCTTGCACTTACTTTTACATAATTGTAATTAAGTCAGACTGCAGCTGATAACAATTGTGTATATGTTGCTATATCATCTGGCTATGTTTTGTAAAGCTAGATCTCAAAAACATTTTGACTAAGCGTTTGGGACGCCTTATTGCTTTATCTTAAATGTTCTCTGTTATTGCTTCTTGTTTGAATGATTGAGACAATAGATATGAAGTGACCATAGCGAGACTTTCATGTAGTATGCACCCCCTTGTCTTTTAGACAACATTGATCGTATTATACGGTATTCATCTACCCGTAATACGTAGCTGGCTGAGTCATTTCCCCGCTCTCCAGTATTCTGGTTCTGGGACGTGACAAGGTTTTAGTGGTGGCCCATGCAGTCTGATTTCAGACTTGTGGACTGTCGTGTCAGGAATCATGTATACCAAGGGAGTCCAGGAATAACATCTCATGACAGGATCCGACGTATACTAGTCCGTGAACTATCGTGTCAGGAATCATGTAAAACACTACAACTGAATCGGATATAGTAGATATCAAGACAATAAAAACTATCTGTGAATGTACTCGCCTGTGGTCCTGAGCTGATAAGGTGAACAGACGCTCAGAGAAATCACAGACCTAAAATAAGATACTATGAGTCAAACAGGGCTTAATACTGAAAAAAAAAGAAACTAATTCAAGTCATGAATGCAAGTCTAAGTCAAAACTAGGTCAATCTAGGTCAAATTGGATCATACTAGGTCATACTGGTTCATACTAGGTCATACTAGGTCACTGGGAGTCAATCCAAGTCAAACTAGGTCAAACGGGGTGAAAGGTTGACTTACAGTTGACTTTTGGTCAAAAAGTCAATTCTGGTCAACTTTGGTCAACTCTAGGTCAACCCTAGGTCAAACTAGCCTAATGTTGACCAACTGTTGACTTTCAGTCAACTGGTCAACTCTGGTTTGGTTTCGGTCAAATCTGGTCGCTTAAAGGCTACGTTTGACTCTCGGTTGACTTTTGTTGACTTTTGGTCAAAAAGGTCAACCGACGTCAAAACTAGTCTTTGAGCACCATATTTGATCATTACCAAACAAGGGAATCAAGTTCTAGTCCTATCTTAGACTCTAGACCCCAATACCCTATTTCTAGGCAAAACCTATATTACCCTACCAATACCTTACCACGTATCATATACCACTCCTCACATCACTCTAGCACTCACATATATCACACTCACTCACACACAACACTCTCACATGATATCACACTCAAATAGGCTTTCCTATTAGTTGCACATAGGCTAAACTATGGTTTACTAGCTACACTCATTTAGGCTCTCACACACACACACAACCTCATAACACACACTCACACACATAGCTAATTGTGGACTGATATGGGCAAAACCATGGCTGATATGTGGTGGTGTTTAGGGACAACAATGATGGGAAAATCTGGACTGAAATGAAGGGTTTGAGGACTGAAATGTGGAGCAATAAAGGACAGCCCATAGGACTGAACTTGGGCAGTAGATGGGCTAGAATGGGGACTGAATTGACAGCCATGCAAGGGTGTATATATGGACTGAAATGGCAGTCCAAGGGACAACCATTTGTGGTTTTTGTAATGGACAGTATATGGGCTAAAACAGGGTCAAGGGACAGCCAATATAGGACTGTTTTGACAGCCATATAGGCCATCTGGGGACTGAACTGTGGGGGGGGGGGAACTGGACAGGTTTGGCAAATGTAGGGGGCTGTTCTTGACTGTCATGGACAGCAGGAATGCTGAAATGGACAGTGGTGTTATCCCCCTCCCCAACACTCACAAATCACTCTCTCTATACTCTCTATATCCACTCTCAAACAATTAATCAAACACAACTCATACACCTATACACATACTCTCCTACTAACACAAACACACAACAAACCACACCATCCTTGGCCGAACCTGTGTGCCCCCCATACCAACACAATGCCACCATTCCCACCATACTATATATCCACATATATATAGACCAATATATATATACATATATATACATAGAGATATATATATATATATATATATATATATATATATATATATATATATATATATATATATATATATAGGGAGCGGATCGGGAGCCCCGCCCGCGGAGCCCCGCCGAAGCCCCCGCGATCCTTAGCCGTTGGATCGCGCAGGTGGGGGCGGGCCCCACGCGGGCCCCGCGCGATCCGATGGTGCAGGGGGGCGGGGCTTCGGCGGGGCTCCGCGGGCGGGTATCCCGATCCGTTTCCATATATATATATATATATATATATATATATATATATATATATATATATATATATATATATATATATATATATATATATATATATATCACCACATATATACACATATAGATTTAGCTAATATGATTCATTAAGATACATAGGAAAACACATTCTAAACACATAGTAAAATCTGGAATAATATTAGAATAACATCAAATCAATACACAAATAAATCTACATGTGTCCAAATAGGGCTTTCCCCATTAGGACACGATCCTACTCATAGGACACCTCTACAAGTGTCCAAATGGACACGAAATGGACTCAAATGGACACAAAACCAAGGGGATCATTCCTATGGGTCAATATCATTCTAATGCATGAGAGAAATGAGGAAAGGAAGGAATTTATACCTCCCGGTGACTCGAATCGATTCCGATACGCCACCGACACGTAGGAATCCCAAACGGACACGGACAAGCTCCGAATCCCCTCAAACTTGAGTAGCTCCCTCCTTGTCTTGAATGGAGAAGGAAGGAAGAAGATTTGGTGAAGAAATGGAAGGATTTGGTGGAGAAATTTCTAGGGTTTGCTCTCTAGAAAAATTGGGGAAGGACAAGAGAGAGAATGGAAGAGGAAATAATAAAGTGGCTAATCCCTATCCCCTACATGTGTGGCCGGCCAATAAAGGGCTTTTGTCCTATTAGGGAAAAGTCAAGAAACCCCCCTTTCTAATCTATGGGTTAATACATGGAAAAGCTTCTAAGTCGGGGGTAGTTTAGTCATTCCTAAAACACTAAAACAAATTAATCCTAACCAAAATAATTAGCCTAGTCACTAACTAAAATACTAACATGTGGGCCATGGCTAACTAGTGTGTGGGTCCGCTAGAGTCAACACTACCCCGGGTCCCCGATACAAGTCGGAATGAGTTGAAATTCAAACCCGACTCAAGTAACCCCAAAATAATACAATAAATAAATAAATAATTCCAAAATAATTTTAAAGTAGAAAATTACCAAAATACCCCTGTTCATGAAAACTGGGGGTGACAAATCTATCCACCTTAAAAAAATTTTGTCCTCAAAATTAAAACAAACATACACTGAATCACATGCAGAAACAAAATTATACCTCAGGGCTCGAAGAGATAAGGAAAATGCTCCCGCATGTCGTCCTCTCTCTCCCAGGTAGACTCACCTGGAGAGTGATGCCTCCATGCAACATGAACCAAGGGTATAACCTGATTCCGGAGAACCTTCTCCCTACGATCCAGAATCTCCACTGGCTGTTCTGGATAGTGAAGAGTAGGCCCCATCTCGATCGCTGAATGGTCCAATACATCACTGGGGTCTGCCACGTACCGTCTCAGCTGCGACACATGGAACACGTTGTGTACCCCCTCTAGCGTAGGCGGCAAGTCTAGCCGGTAAGCCACTGCACCGACCCTCTCAAGGATGGTGAAAGGTCCGATGTAGCGCGGACTAAGCTTTCCGCCTCCGCCAAAGCGAATCGTACCCCGTGTAGGAGAAATCTTCAGGAACACCAAAACACCAGCCTAGACATAAAACAAACTCAGCAAATAGGACAAACAAAATCGCAATCATCACAAACAGGAACTGAAACTAACCTTGAACTCTAACGGTCTCCGGTGGCTATCGGCCCAATGCCGCTGCCTATCCTGAGCCACCCGAAGTCTGTCTCTAATCAACCTGACCTTCTCAGCTGCATCCACTACCATCTCCGGTCCAAGCAGCACCCTCTCGCCAATATCGTCCCATGACAAGGGAGTACGGCATCTCCGTCCGTATAGAGCCTCGAATGGCAACATCTCTATACTGGCCTGATAGCTGTTGTTGTAAGCAAACTCTACCAGGTGAAGATGATCCTCCCAAGAACCCCCGAGATCTAGCACACACATGCGAAGCATATCCTCCAAGGTCTGGATAGTCCTCTCCGGATGCCCGTTTGTCTAGGGGTGATAAGCGGTACTAAACTTGAGCGAGGTGCCCAAGCTAGCCTGTAAACTCCTCCAGAAGTGGGAAGTGAAACGGCTATCCCGATCTGAAACTATGCTCACAGGAACCCCATGCAATCGCACGATCTGACGAACATACAGCTCTGCCAACCTCTCCGTAGACAATCCCACCTTGAAAGACAAGAAGTGGGCCGATTTGGTCAATCTATCAACTATGACCCAAATCGCGTCTTTCCCTCCTGGAGATCGTGGAAGTCCGGACACAAAGTCCATGGTGATGTGCTCCCACTTCCACTCAGGAATGGGTAGTGGCTGTAGCAATCCACCAGGCCTCTGCCTCTCGGCCTTCACCTGCTGACAAACCAAGCAGCGAGATACAAACCGAGCTACCTCGCGCTTCATGCCGTACCACCAAACGTGCTCCCTCAGATCTCTGTACATCTTGTTGGCACCAGGATGCATAGAGTACTGAGAGCGATGAGCCTCCTGAAGAACCTCCTCCCGAAGCTCCCTACTCGGAACGTACAGTCTAGCACCGTGCCGCAGCGACCCATCTTTGGCAATAGAGAAATCATCAAGCAGCCATGCCTGCACCTGCTCTCTGATGCACCTCAGGGCAACATCATCATAATGTGCTGATCTGACTCTGTCCATCAACTCAGACTGAATCTGTAAACCCCACATCTGCACCTCCATGCCCGGAATAATCACCTTGATTCCCAAACTGTCCAGGTCAGCCAAAAGATGACGGTCTGCTGTTAGATACATAGCCACTGGATACATGCTCAAGGCATCTGCAACTACGATGGCCTTCCCTGGATGGTACTGTAAGGCGATATCAAAATCCTTCATCAGCTCAAGCCAACGTCTCTGCCTCATGTTCAGCTCCTTCTGAGTGAACATGTACTTCAAGCTCTTGTGGTCAGTAAAGATCTCAAACCGCTCTCCGTACAGATAGTGCTTCCACAACTTCAGGGCAAAGATGACAGCGGCTAACTCCAGATCATGAGTCGGGTAGTTCTTCTCATGAGGACGTAACTGCCTAGATGCATAGGCAATCACCTTCTCGTGCTGCTGAAGTACACAACCCAGACCCCGGCCAGAAGCGTCGCTGTAAATCGAGAAACCACCGGTCCCAGACGGTAATGTCAAGATCGGAGCTGATGTCAACCTCTTCTTCAGCTCATCGAAGGCGGCCTGACACTCCTCAGTCCAGACGAACTCCACGTCCTTCCTGGTGAGTCTAGTCATCGGCTCTGCGATCCGCGAGAAATCCTGGACGAACTTCCGATAGTAGCCCGCCAATCCCAGAAAGCTCCGAATCTCGGCAACTGTACTGGGCGTAGACCAAGACTCTACCGCAGCAATCTTCTTCTGGTCTACTGAGATTCCGTGCTCGGTCACAACATGACCCAAGAACTCGACCTGGTCCAGGAAGAACTCACACTTCGACAACTTCCCATACAACTGCTCCTTTCTCAAAGTCTCGAGCACAATCCTCAGATGCTCCTCGTGCTCCTCCGTCGTCTTTGAGTAGACCAGGATGTCGTCTATGAAGACCACCACGAACTTGTCAAGGTAATGATGGAATACCTTGTTCATCAAGTTCATGAACACAGCTGGGGCGTTGGTCAACCCAAATGGCATCATAGTGAACTCGTACTGGCCGTACCGAGTCCGAAAAGCTGTCTTCGAAATGTCTTCCTGCTTCACCTTCAGCTGATGATAGCCGGACCTCAGATCTATCTTCGAAAACACCTTGGCACCGCTCAACTGATCGAACAAGTCGTCGATCCTCGGCAATGGGTACTTGTTCTTGATAGTGAGGTTGTTGAGCGCCCTGTAGTCGATACACATGCGCATCGTACCATCCTTCTTCGGTACGAACAGAACTGGCGCTCCCCAAGGCGATGAACTGGATCTAATGAATCCCTTGTCCTGCAGCTCGTCGACCTGCTTCTTCAGCTCTGCCAACTCGCTGTTGTTGACCCTATAGACGTGCTGTGAGATAGGCTCAGCACCCGGCACTAAGTCTATAGAGAACTCAATGTCTCTATCCGGCGGTATCCCAGGCAACTCCTCGGGAAAAACATCCATGAAGTCAGCTATCAATGGATGTGGCAATGCCTGCCCCGCCAGTAAAGCTCCGCAGAACCCATCTCTCGGCTCAGCTGCTCCTCTAGCAAACACAATCTCTGGCTCTCTCGGCGGCCTAAACAGAATCCTACCTCCTCTACAGTCTATTGTAGCATGGTGCATGCTCAAACAATCCATTCCGAGTACCACATCGTACCTCGGAAGGGGCATTACGAGCAAGCACGCACCCAAAACTCGGCCTCCTACAGTAACTCTCCGCCCCTTGTAGATATTGTTGACCAGGATGATGCCTCCCCCGGTCAATATCTTGCAAGTCCTACCCAAAGGTTCAGCAATAATATTGTGTCTCAAAGCAAAGGAGACAGACACAAAGCTATGAGAGGCACCGGAATCAAATAAGGTAAATGCAGGGAATGAATCAAGAAGAACGTGACCTGCCACTATATCGCCTACTGGCTCTGCCTCCTCCTCTGCTGTCAGGGTAAACACTCTGCCCGCAG
The DNA here is from genome assembly GCA_029216955.1 of Iris pallida. NCBI lineage: Eukaryota > Viridiplantae > Streptophyta > Magnoliopsida > Asparagales > Iridaceae > Iris > Iris pallida. Next base: position 5,913,712 of record JANAVB010027799.1, on the reverse strand, counting down.
GGGCTCCCCTCTAGTGCTGCGCAAAACGCTGTTGCTGAGTCTGAAGTGGAGGACCTCTCTGCTGAACTACTGGTCCTCTGGTCGGCTGTGCTCTGTCCTGGAATTCTCGGACTCCCCGAATACGGCAGTCCTTCAGCTGGTGATCGGGCGCCCCATAGTATAAGCAGACGCCCAACCTCTTCCTGCAAACCTCTCTAGTGTGCCCTGGCTTCCCGAAGAAGTTACACTGTGTAGCCGGCCTCTGACTCTGACCCTGACCCTGGTGCTGCTGGGCATGCGCCGGTGCCTGCTGGAACTGCAACTGAGGCTGCTGCTGCTGGAACTGACTCTGCTGGAAATGTGGGCGCTTCGCTGGCCCTGCACTCGAACTAGCTCCAAGAGCGTCACTGCCCCTCTTCGGCTTGAGGCCGAAGTCCTCCTCTGTAATCTACGCCTCCATAAGGATCTGCTCGAAGGTCGCATCACGTCTCCCAGAGGTGCGAGTGCGCACTGCATGTATAAGGCCCCTCCGGAACTTTCGGGCCTTGCACCCCTCATCCTGGACCAAACTAGGTACAAACCTGCTCAGGCGGAAGAACTCCGCTGCATACTCGTCTACCGACGAGTTTTCCTGTACCAGACTGGCAAACTGCCCCTCCAAAGCTGTCAAGGCTACATCTGGGTAGAACTTCTCCTTAAAGAGTTTCTTGAAGTCCTTCCAAGACAATCCCCTCACTGACGCACGCGGATCCGTGCGGTACCAAGTCAGCGCTATATCGAAAAACTGGCTCGCTGCAGAAGTCACCCACAGACCTCTCGGGACCTCTGCCAACTCCAGACTCCGCTGGACATCCTCTAGCCAGTCGTCCGCGTATAGGATACCCTCGGTACCCTTGAACTCTCGCGGATTCATCTTCCTGAAGTCGAGGTGTGTACCGGGCCTCCTCCGACCCTGCTGCTGTGCTGGTGCTCCCTGAACTGTAGCCGATGCACCTCTCTCCACTGCTGTCATAGCTAGCTGATACGAGTTCTCCATGGTCTGTCGCAGCACCTCTGCCTGACGGTGCTGTGCCTCTGCCTGTGCTCTCTGTGTCTGCAGCATCTGCTGCAGAAGGGCCATCATCCCCTGAGTATCTGCCGGTAACTGAGGCGGCGGTGGAAGAATGTCAGGGATGACCAGGGACGGTCCCGCTGTTGGAGGTAGAAGACCTCCTGGAACCGTCTCTACTGCTGCTCCCGCCGGAAGGGCAGGAACTGAGGGAGAAGCTCCCTCAAGTGCAGCTCCCGTAGCCGGAGGTGGAAGACCAGCCGGATCGGGCCTCTCCGGTACAGCGCTAGAACCTGCTGCCTGAGAGCGAGTGATCGTCATCCTAAGGATAGATTGAAACAAGGAATCAATATGGCACATGATAGGAATATCAAAGAAGGACAATTAAATTCAGTACAAAAGAATTTGTCATGGTAATCAAAAGATCAGAAATTTCCTAACATGTGATTGAGTAACTCCTATTATACCCTAGATCCTATGTCCTAATTGCAGGCTCGTAATTAGTATTCTAAGTCGAGCACCATTACGAGATCGCACTAATTGCGACACAGACCTGCATGGGCCACCACAAAAACGTATCACGACCCGCACCCTGAAGAGGGGCACGAGCACGTGGTTACGTCCAGCCTACGCCGCAGAATCGGCGGTAGAACGATGTATATAGGGTCTGTAAATACTACGACTAAAACAGATAAATGTACCTGTACAGTATATACACTCTGAATGGAGGTGATATAGCAATACAGTCTCAATCACATATATCAAAACTAAGGTAGATAGCATGGAAAGGAAATATGATAGATAAAGCAGAAAATAAGTCCAAGATCCACAAGTCAGAGCTATACACAAACATCCAGAGTCTCAGAAAATATATGTAATAAATACTACAAAACTAAAATTTACTAGCTGGCTCGCAGGCCAGACAAACCTAACTAAACTATGCTACTCAGGGTGAACAAAGTCTAGTGGCTCTACCAACAAGCCACGGTCTAAGTCTAGTCCATCAGACTCAACCCCATAGTAGGTCGGGCAATCAGCCTCTGAATCATCTGTAAAATTTGTCAACGGTATCCTGTCAGGAAAATGAGCAAGTACAAACACCAACAGCAGTTCCATATAAATTGAGAAATACTATAAGAGACATCAATAATGAAATACAAGACAAAGATATAGGCGACTTGGGAACCATTTGAAAGCCGAGTTACAACCCTTGAACCAAACAAGGACCGGAGTTGTAACCCTTCTTTCAAACAGGACTTAGTCTCAAATCATGGCACAGTATAAAGACAGGTAGAGCATGTGATTAATGGAATCATAGCATGGTGAGAAGTACAGAAAGTAAAGCTGAACTGGAAATATAAGATACACTAATAAATGTAAAAGGTGATTTGAACTATTAGAGCGATATGTGATCAGCTAGGGAGTCAAAAGAGAGTTATCCACTTGGCCCGGCAATCCGCGGTGTCCTCAACGGAGAGTCATGCCGTCCAACCTGGATAACTGGTAATGGGGTATCTGCTACACCCTACGTGAGGTGAGGGTGGCGCTAGCAAAATAGTTATAGGAAGGCTTTGATCGCATAACCCCTAATAATTCCCCATCCCCGAATAGTATCACGGATCCGGACATGGCACGTCATGACACAGGGTTCGAGAGCATGGGGCCAGCCCACTCCCAAATCAATGTCTATATAAGTACAGAAACACATAAATATCACATACTGTCACGACCCGATCCCAATAATCTGGGTCTAGTCGGATCATGCCAAGCCTGCACCGTTGTTGAGACGGCGGCAGTAAGCTGTTCAGTAGCAGGTAACCATACAACAACACTATATTTGTCACAACTCAACTTCGGAAATAAACTTTATTAAACTGAAATTTAAATACAAATGAAACTGTTATGAAAGGAAATACAGAATTTGAAATAAAGAACAATGCAGAAATAAAATCTATCTAGCAGCCGGGTCATCGGCCTCAGTCCCATCGTCCTCCTGTGGGGACTCTGGCAGCACAACTGGGTACAACACAGGGTCGTAGTAGCTGTTGTAAAACCGATCTGTATCCTCAATATCCCCTAAAAATATATCTCCAGTCAGGAGGGAGCAAAGTACAATTCATGCTAATTTTTAAACAGTTAAATAAGTAATAGAATCATGCAGTTCTAAACAGTTTTAAAACAGGAACAGTTTGTTACAGTAAAAACAGTGATTTGAACAGGCAATGAAATATGACAGGCTTAGGTTTGTTACAGGAAGGATAAGGGGTTTTTGTTACAGTAGTGGTCATAATCATTACGCTATTCTCCAGTCCCCAGTAGTTACAGTACAGTACTCTCGGAGAGAGTTTCGTGTTTGCATCGTGGTTTAAAATTGCAGTGAAGCGATTAAATAAATAATTGTAAACTAACACAAACTATACTTGCCTCAATGAAAATGACTGGAGAGGTAGTCGACTTCGAGACGGAAAGTTAGAGTAGTCCTCGAATTCCTACATTCGAGAGATTGACTCAGCATTAGGTTTACCAACTTAGCTATGCTAGTTGTAATCTCTATTTGCGTCCTAGTCCAATTTTAGTTATTTAATAAACCAAACACAGAAAACACGATTATTTGTGCGTTGATTTGATACGAGGGAAAATGTCATTTTAACTTTTGAATTCGGAAAAATATCGTCGATGCCAGATTTTTAGGAAAACTTGGTATTTTCTATAAATATAAATATAAATATAAAGCTAATTTTTCTTATTTTAGTGAGAAATACGTGACTTTTTTAACTATTATTAAACTTGTCAATTTTAGGTGAGAAAATATTTAATTAATTTTATACGAAAAATACTTTTTAGTCAATTTAATCGTTAAATAATAAAAACTCGCAAAACCAGAAAAGACAAGAAAATTTAAGCTATTACAGTCACAGACCACAGCCAGCTGGGCTTATGCCCATTACAATTTATTTACATAAATTGAAATAAAAAAAACTGCCGTTAGTCCTAAACTGAAATATTAAATAAATATAAATAGAAATTAAATATAAAAATAAAAGTAAATTATAAGTCACAGATATGGTCCGATCCCCATCTTGGCTAATTGCCTCAACGTCCGGGCGAGGCCGGTTTAGTTTGCACTTAGCCGGGTCCATTGACCGATACGGTCGTCACCCAAAATCAAATATCGAATAAATTCTGAAAATCATTTTAAATTCATTTTTAAAAATAAATCCAGGATTTACGGAAAAATCGGGCAGCATCTCCTCTGTTTTTGGTCAACCCAAAAACTGGGAATTAGCGCCGATAATTTCCTGCAAATCCCAAACCAGGGAAAATCCCGAATTTATATATAAAATATCCACAACCAATCCACAGCATAATCGGGACGACCCGAAATAATTTCGGAAGTCCGATTCCAATCCACAAATCACAGAACGTTCCCGAAAAAATCCGAAAAGCCAACACATACTAAAAATCCATTCCCAAAATATTCCGGGAATCCAAAATAATTCACAGGACCTTTCCGAAAGTCCCAAAAAATTACGACGTCGCTAAAACCGAGTTCCCAAAGGGAATCGGGGACCATTTCATCATTGACTAAATAATAAAATGAGCGGGACAGGGGGGTATACCTTGGATTGCTCGGCTAGAGCTCTCAGATGAATAAATAGAAAGAAAAGAGCTCCGAAACAGCGTAGTAATCCCCAGGTCAACGCTGCTGATTTCAGCGCTCAGAGTAATCACAGACCTAAAATAAGATACTATGAGTCAAACAGGGCTTAATACTGAAAAAAAGAAACTAATTCAAGTTATAAATGCAAGTCTAAGTCAAAACTAGGTCAATCTAGGTCAAAGTGGGTCATACTAGGTCATACTGGTTCATACTAGGTCATACTAGGTCACTGGGAGTCAATCCAAGTCAAACTAGGTCAAACGGAATCAAAGGTTGACTTACAGTTGACTTTTGGTCAAAAAGTCAACTCTGGTCAACTCTAGGTCAACCATAGGTCAAACTAGCCTAATGTTGACCAACTGTTTACTTTCAGTCAACTGGTCAACTCTGGTTTGGTTTCGGTCAAATCTGGTCGCTTAAAGGCTACGTTTGACTCTCGGTTGACTTTTGTTGACTTTTGGTCAAAAAGGTCAACCGACGTCAAAACTAGTCTTTGAGCACCATATTTGATCATTACCAACCAAGGGAATCAAGTTCTAGTCCTATCTTAGACTCTAGACCCCAATACCCTATTTCTAGGCAAAACCTATATTACCCTACCAATACCTTACCAAGTATCATATACCACTCCTCACATCACTCTAGCACTCACATATATCACACTCACTCACACACAACACTCTCACATGATATCACACTCAAATAGGCTTTCCTATAGGTTTCCTATTAGTTGCACATAGGCTAAACTATGGTTTACTAGCTACACTCATTTAGGCTCTCTCACACACACACAACCTCATAACACACACTCACACACATAGCTAATTGTGGACTGATATGGGCAAAACCATGGCTGATATGTGGTGGTGTTTAGGGACAACAATGATGGGAAAATCTGGACTAAAATGAAGGGTTTGAGGACTGAAATGTGGAGCAATAAAGGACAGCCCATAGGACTGAACGTGGGCAGTATATGGGCTAGAATGGGGACTGAATTGACAGCCATGCAAGGGTGTATATATGGACTGAAATGGCAGTCCAAGGGACAGCCATTTGTGGTTTTTGTAATGGACAGTATATGGGCTAAAACAGGGTCAAGGGACAGCCAATATAGGACTGTTTTGACAGCCATATAGGCCATCTGGGGACTGAACTGCGGGGGGGGGGGGGGGGGGGGGGGGGAACTGTCACCCTCACTTTTCCCAGTTAGGGGTAAAATGGTAATTTTCTATTTTATAATATTTTTGGGAATTTTATTTCATAAATATTATTATTTAATTATTATAGGAGTCGGGTTCGAATTTTATCGCATTCCGAGTTAATTCGGGACCCCGGTGAATTTCGACTTGAGCTGTAATTAGCATGTTAGCTAACCATGGCCCACCACACTAAACTTTAGGGTTTAGGAGTTTGGACTAGTCCCCCATGAATAATTTAGTTTAATTATGATTTGTATTTATTTTTAGCAACTTCCTAAACCAATTTTGGATTTAATTAGCATTAGGCTTAGGGAGGGGCAAACTTGTAAATACAAGTGCCCCTCACCCACACCCCTTGGCCGGCCATGAATAGCCCCCCCCCCCCCTTTCTTCTCCACTAAGCAATACTCTCTCTCTTTCAAATTCATTTTCTCTCAAATCTTTCTTCTTCCTCCAACCATTCCATTTTAGGTATGCTTTTAATTCCTAACCTATTACTCATTTGCATTCATGTCCCACACAATAAATGGAGAGGAGCTCATTCTCCACCATTTGTCCACAAATTTGTAGGTTTTCCCTAGAAAAATAGGTTAAGGATTTATTAGGGTTTAATCCTTAGAGAGTGGTATATATATATACATATATATATATATATATATATATATATATATATATATATATATACATGTGCATTTATGTGTGTGTATATATTTTGATATGAAATTAGTGTCATGAGGATGGTGGTGTTGTGAGAATGTGTGTGTGTTTGTGTTGTGTGAGGGTGTGAGTGTGATATATATATATATATATATATATATATATATATATATATATATATATATATATATATATATATATATATATATATATATATATATACACATAACACTCACATATCCATATATCCATATATATACACACATCTATATATACATACACACCCATATCCATATACATATATAAATACACACTCATATCTATATATATATATATATATATATATATATATATATATATATATATATATATATATATATATATATATATTTTTCATATATATATATATATATATATATATATATATATATATATATATATATATATATATATATATATATGGTTAAAAAAAAAATATATATGGTTAAAATATATATATATATATATATATATATATAGATATAGAAAAAAAAAAAAAAATATATATATATATATATATAGATATAGATATAGATATAGATATATATGTATAGAGGAGGAAGAAGTGGAAGGATAGAAGGAGAAGAAGAAGATGCACAGCAGTAGCAGCAGCATTGCTTCCGCAGCAGCAGCAGCAACCTGGCAGCAGCAGCTGCCAGGCAAGACCCCCCCCCCTCCCTTTTGGTATTTTAGCCTATTAACCCCCCCCCCCCTTTTGGTATATGTATATATGTATATATATATATATATATATATATATATATATATATATATATATATATATATATATATATATATATATATATATATATATATATGGATAGATACGTAAAGAAGATTCGAAGAAGTTCAAGGAATTAGAAGTTAGAAAAGAATTAGAAGTTAGAAGGAAGGATTGGAAGAAGTTAGAAGAATAGGAAGAAGGCTAGAATAGGAAATAGAAGAAAATCGAGTTAGAGGGCGAAACGGAGCTCGGATTATCGGAATGAGTTGAAACTTGGCGTGGGGCAAGAATACGTGATTTAGATTTTGCGGGTAGGCTCCCGAGTGGAAATCGGGGTTGTAGGGCGCCGGTATCGCGCCGTACCATTGCGTATCTTGAAATATTCAAGATACCGGCAATGGGCCGTAATATGGACTAGATGTCCACTTTACTTAGGTATCTTGGTAGGTAATATATGTATAGGCTAGTACCTTACTACCCTAGGGAGCTCGGGTCAAAATACCAAGCGTAGGTAGGCTAACTTGATAGTTGCCTAAGCTAGAATTTTACCCTTTTTAAGGATAAAATAGGATATTGGCCTACGGCCAAGATATGAGTTTCGAAGTCCAAGATAGACTTGGATATGGGTTGTAGAGGTTGGTAATAGTTAGAAATAATCACCTAGACCTAGTCTTGGCCCCGGTTGACCACGGTTGACTTTTTGGACCAAAAGTCAACTATGGGTCAATACTTTGCCCAAATTAGTCCCAATTTCCATTAGACTTGTGTAGTTGACCGAAGTCAACTATTAGTCAACACTTGACCAGTATGACCTAGAGTTGACCTAGAGTTGACCAGAGTTGACCAGGGGTGACCAGTTGACCAAAAGTCAACTGTAGGCCAATTCTTGACCCTGTTTGACTTTCTTCGACTTGTTTTGACCTGTGATGACTGGTATGACCTAGGATTGACTTGGGTTGGCTTAGATTGACTTGATATAACTTGATTTGACCTAGATTGACTTGACAGGACTTAGTGTGACTCAGTGAGACCTAGTTTAACCTAGATGCATATCATTCATTGTGAATCATTCCTAAACTTGTTTAAACCTAAATTAACACACAGTATTTCATATTTAGGTTCCTGATTACCGCTCTGAGCATTGATATACCGTACAGCTCAGGACAGCAGGCGAGTACATTCACTGATAGTTTTTATTGTCTTGATATCTGCTATATCCGATTCAGTCGTAGTGTCTTACTTGATTCTTAGTCATGATAGTTCACGGACTAGTACACATTGGATCATGACATGAGATATTTTTCCTAGATTTCTGGGTATATGGGTACACTTCCTGTCTTGTTCCCTGTACTTGTATAGACACCGATTTTTAAGGAGATTTGCTACCCTCTTACGAAATCACGTGCCATGACGTGTCATGTCCAGATCCATTGTACTATTCGATGATGGAGAATTATTAGGGGCTATGTGATCCAAGCCACCCTGTCACTATTCATGTGCTCGCGCCACTCTTCCCTCACGAAGGGTGTAGCGAGATCCTTTGCCTTGTGCTCGTTATCCAGGTTGGCTGGCATGACTTTCCGTTGAGGTCACCGCGGATTGCCGGGCCAAGTGGATAGCCTGTCCTGTCACTTATCCCAAGCCGATCATATATCGCTCTAATAATTCAAATCACATTTTATATTTACTTTATCTTATCGTATATCCTGCTCTGTTCTACATTCAGTATTTTCTCACCATGCCATGATATACAGTTACTCACATGCTCTACTTGCCTTTACATTGTACCTTGATTGGAGACTAAGTTCTGCTCGGGAGAAGAGTTACAACCCCGGTCCTTGTTTGGTTTAAGGGTTGTAACTCGACTTCCGAACGGTTCCTGTCACGACCCGATCCCAAATAATTGGGTCGAACCGAATCATGCCCAGCCTGTACCGTTGTTGAGACGGCGGCAGTAAGCTGTTCCATTAGCAGGTAACCACAACAACATCTATATTTGTCACAACTCAAATTCGGGAAATGAAACTTTATTAAACTTTGAAATGGAATACAACTGGAAGATGTACTGAAATAAATAACAGAGTTTTAAAATAAACAACAATGCTGAAAAAGAAAATCTATTATCAGCCGGCTCATCGGCCTCAGTCCCAACGTCCTCCAATGGGGACTCTGGCAGTACTACAGGGTACAGAACAGGGTCGTAGTAGCTGCTGTACAACAGCTCAGCATCCTCAATGTTCCCTAAAAATGTTATCTCCAGTCAGGAGGGAGCAAAGTACAATTCATGCTAATTTACACAGTTAAAATAAAATAATAGAATCATGCACTAGTTTAGAAATGAACAGTTTTCTAGCAGTAAAACAGTGTGATTTGAATAGGCAATGAATATGACCGGCTTGGGATGTACAGTTGTATCCTATTGATACGATTCGGCTTATCCCCGTGTGTATGAGGGGTAAGCTAATACTGGCCTAAGTTACAGTTGGATGTGGTCTTAACATTACTCTATTCTCCCAGTCCCCAATCAGTTACAGTAGTTGCAGTCAGTACTCTCAGGAAGAGTTTCGTGTTTGCATCGTGGTTTAAACTTGCAATAAAACGATTATTAAAATAATTGTAAACTAACACAAACTATACTTGCCTCAAAATGGATTGACTGGAGAGGATGAAGACTTCGAGACGGGAATTCAGAATCGTCCTCGAATTCCTACATTCGAGAAATTGACTCAGATTCCAGGGTTACCAATCTAGCTACGCTAGTTGAAATCTCTAATTGAATTCTAATCCATTTTAATTCTTATTTAACAAAACACAAACAGAATTACGATTATCGGTGCGTTGAATTTTAATACGAGGGAAAAGATCGTTTTAAACTTTGTATTTGGAAAACTCGTCGATACCAGATTAATTGATTAAAACTTGGTATTTTAGTAACTATAAATATAAAACTAAATTTTTTATTTTAGTGAGAAATACATGATCGTTAATTAATATTAAAACTTGTAAATTTTAGGTGAAAAAATCTTTATTAATTTTTATACGAAAATACTTTTATTAAATTTATTCGTATTCTACAAAAACTCGCAAAAACAGCAAACAACCAAAAACCTACGCTACCATATTACAGTTACAGAACCAACAACCAGCTGGGCTTATGCCCATTACAATTTATTTACATAAATTGAAATAAGACAGAAACTGCCGTTAGTTCTTAAACTTTATATAAATTAAATAAATAAATAACTAATAATAAAAATAAAGTAAATATGAACTAGTCTCAGATATGGTCCAATCGTCAACTAGGCTAATGCCTCAACGTCCGGGCGAAGCCGGTTTTCGTTTGCACTTAGCCGGGGCCCATTGACCGATACGGTCGTCGCCCAAAAATCCAAATATTTAATAAAATTCCGAAATCCATTTTGAAATCATTTTTAAAATATAATTGAATTTACGAAAAAATCCGGCAACATCTCCTCTGTTTTGGTCCACCCAAAAACTGAGAAATATGCCAATCTTTTTCCTGCAAATCCCAAACCGGGGAATCCCAAAATATATATATAAAATAAATCCACAACCAATCCACAGATTAATTCGGAACGACCCGAAATAATTTCGGAAGTCCGAATTCAACCAAAACATCCACAACACAATACCGAAAATATCCGGAAACCAAAATATAACGAAATCCATTTTCCGAAAAGTTCCGAAAAATCCAAACAATCAACATAACCTTTCCGAAGGTTCCGAAGAATACGACGTCGCTAAAACCGAATTTCCGTGAGGGAATCGGGGACCATTCTCATCACAGACAGTAGAAAAATAGGACGGGACAGGGGTTATACCTCGGGTTGCTCGGCTAGAGCTCTCAGATGAATAAAAGAAGAGAAATAGAGATCCGAACAGCAACTAAAACTCGGAACAGCGCTGGACTACGCTGTCCAAAATAGCGGGCACTCGCGGAGACCCGGACAGCAGAGAGAACGGCGGAAAACAGTAGTACAGAACTGCGGTGTCGCCGAGAAACGCGGGGTCGCTGCGCCAGGGAGGGGCGCACAGGGGCTGCGGGGTCCGGACGGCCGGAGAGCTGCGGGAAAGCCGACGAAGGGCGGGCCGGAGGTCGGCGCTGGGCCAGGGGGTCGGCCGACTGGAGGAGCCGGCGGCGGGAGCTGGCTGCACGGGGAGGGGCACCGTACGGGGTTGGCCGGAGAGGGTCGGACGTGGCCGGGGCGCAGGGGTCGCCGGGCTAGGGCACAGCGCCGGGGGACGGGGCGCTGCTGTCGGCGAAGGGTCGGCCGGAGGGGAGCTTCGGGGCGCCGGGGTTTCGGGAAGGAGAGGGTTTGGTGTGCTGGAGTGAAGGGGAAAAAAGAGATGGCTTAGGTTCTGTGAGAGAGAGTGAGAGGGAAGAGAAGGGTTAGAGGAGATGGGGTTATTCTTGAGCTTCTGGAGAGTGGTGGGAATGTGGGGAGTTGAGGGAGAGATGCTCTTAAGGGAAGAAGTAGGGATGGGTGAGTGGTCAGGAGAAGAGTAGGGGAAAGATGCATATCAACGCCGTCCTTCTCGATCATCATCAATGGGCAACCGACTGGCTACTTCCATAGTAATAGAGGATTACGACAGGGTGATCCGCTCTCGCCTTACCTGTTCACGACGGTAATGGAGCACTTCACGTGTAGGATGGACTTGGCGGTGTTGCATGGTAGTATCAGACCTCTCTACCACCGCATATCTCCTAGTGTTTCACATCTAATATACGCAGATGATTTATTGGTTTTCATCAAGCCTTCAGACAATGGCATCAACGCCCTTTTGTCTATCATGGCGGACTTCAAGAATGTGTCGGGTTTACAACTCAACAGAGACAAGAGCAAATTATATGTCAATAAGGATTGCAGGCACAAGGAAAGGTGGGCGGAAAAGCTGCACATTGGACTTGGTGAACTCCCTGTTAAGTATCTTGGGCTACCCTTATCGGTTACGTATGTGAAGGATGTGGATTGTAATGGTCTCGTGCAGTACGTTAGTACCCGGCTGGAAGGTTGGCAGGCTCAAACACTTTCATTCGGTGGCAGGATCGAATTGGTTAGAGCGGTGATCACAGCTATTACGTCCTATTGGATGCAGGCCCTGTATATTCCCAATAAAACACTTAAGAGGATCGAAAAACTGTGCGCCAACTTTGTTTGGAGAGGCGGACTACATGCCATTACATGGGAAGAACTGTGTCTGCCGAAGGAAGAGGGAGGAGTTGGACTGCACTCACTTGAAGTCATGCGGGAAGTTGCCATGCTCAAATTGGCATGGAAGTGCATTGAAGGAAAATCGATATGGGCTCAATGGACCAGGAACCGATATCTACGAACCAGTAACTTCTGGGTTCAGGGGATTGATAATAACTTCTCCGTGACGTTCAAAAACATTCTACGTCTCCGGAGTAAATTGAAGAAATATCTAGTGCGAAATATCCACGATGGGCAAAATACAAGTCTTTGGCTTGATCCATGGATACTTCATGAGAGTTTGGTTGATAAACTTGGCTGGCCTACTTTTGAAATTATGGGCAACAATGACTTGGTGAGCACCATCATTCAGGATGGCTCTTGGCGGGTGGAAGCTAGATTGGTGACTAACTGGTATAAAGATGAAATTAGCACAGTCAATATCACACGAGATGCTGATGCTGACCATTGGGCGTGGAAAGACACTCAGGATGGCAGGTTTAGCACGAGCAGGCTCTTTGAGATGGAGCGGCCACACAGGCCGAAGGTCCCTTGGGCGGACATTGTTTGGGCGGGACGCGCTGCCGTTAAGATGCAACTCTGCGCTTACAAAGCAGCGCGAGACAGGCTCCTCACGAAGGAACGGTTGGTCCGATTTGGAATCCAACTTTCCAGCACTAACTGTGTACTTTGTGACGAGGAAATTGAGACGAGAGATCACCTGTTCTTCAGATGCAAAGTAACAGAATACATCTGGCACCATGTTAGGTCTACTACGGGTGGCAGTCAAAGCCAAGGAGAAGGGTTACTTGATATATTCGAGGACGTGAGAGGACTTAAGAACACCGGCATTGACGCGTTTGAGACTGGGAGAATGAAGCTACTGTCTGCAGTTTGGCATGTGTGGCGTGAACGGAACAGGAGGATCTTTGAAGGAAGACAAACAACATCTACTGGTATCATTAACAATATTATCAGTGATGTTAGATGCTTGGGACTCGACCCATAAGAGCATGGGGATTGATATGTATTATGGCTGAGCACTTGTAATTATTTTTTAATATATGAGAATTACCCTTTCTTCAAAAAAAAAAATATATATATATATATATATATATATTTTAATTAATATATTATTAATGACCAATCAGACTTAAAAGAAAAAGAGAAGGGTTCAGGTCTGGGTTCGGGCTCGGGTCTGGGGCTCGGGTCTGGTCCGCATCCCAAAAATCCATATGGATTAATTTAGAAAAATAATTTTAACAATAAAAAATAATAATAATAATTATAATAAATATAATAATAATATAGAATACTAATATTAATTTATTTAATAAAAATTGGGTTTCACAGTTCCCAAGTCTTCATATATCTTTGTCTTGTAGTTCATTATACTGTCTCTTATAGAATTTGTCAATTCACATGGAACTGCTGTTAGTGTTTGTACTTGCTCATTTTTCTGACATGATACCGTTATGATATATTACAGATGACTCTGAGGCGGACTGCTCGACCTATTATGGGCTCGAGTTAGATGGAGTAGCCTTGGATCGTGGCCTTATAGTAGAGCCACTAGATTTTGTACTTCCAGAGTAGAGTAGGTTAGCTAGGTTTGACTGGACTGCGATCCAGCTAGCTTTATCAGACTGTAGTTCTCTATTATATTTTGATACCCTGGGATGTTGTATATATCTGGGCTTGTATTAGACTGTGGACTTATTACTCTTTCATCTATCATATGTCTTTCCTTCTGAGCTATCTACCTTAGTTTTATTCTGTGATTGAGACTGTATTGCTATGTCACCTCCATTCGGAGAGTATATACTGTACATGTACATTTATACTGTTAGTCGTAGGTATTTACAGACGTTATATACAGCGTTCTACCGCCGATTCTGCGGCGTAGGCTGGACGTACCCACGTGCTCGTGCCCCTCATAAGGGTGCGGGTCATGACAGAAACTGGACAGGTTTGGCAAATGTAGGGGGCTGTTCTTGACTGTCATAGACAGCAGGAATGCTGAAATGGACAGTGGTGTTATCCCCCTCCCCAACACTCACAAATCACTCTCTCTATACTCTCTATATCCACTCTCAAATAATTAATCAAACACAACTCATACACCTATACACATACTCTCCTACTAACACAAACACACAACAAACCACACCATCCTTGGCCGAACCTGTGTGCCCCCCATACCAACACAATGCCACCATTCCCACCATAGTATATATCCACATATATATAGACCAATATATATATATATATATATATATATATATATATATATATATATATATATATATATATATATATATATATATATATATATATATATATATATATATATATATTTTTTTTAATATTAATCTCTATGCATATATATATATATATATATATACATATATATATATATATATATATATATATATATATATATATGCATAGATTTAGCTAAAAAAAAAATATATATATATATATATATATATATATATATATATATATATATATATATATATATATATATATATATATATATATATATATATATATATATATATATCACCACATATATACACATATAGATTTAGCTAATATGATTCATTAAGATACATAGGAAAACACATTCTAAACACATAGTAAAATCTGGAATAATATTAGAATAACATCAAATCAATACACAAATAAATCTACATGTGTCCAAATAGGGTTTTCCCCATTAGGACACGATCCTACTCATAGGACACCTCTACAAGTGTCCAAATGGACACAAAATGGACTCAAATGGACACAAAACCAAGGGGGTCATTCCTATGGGTCAATACCATTCTAATGCATGAGAGAAATGAGGAAAGGAAGGGATTTATACCTCCCGGTGACTCGAATCGATCCCGATACGCCACCGACACGTAGGAATTCCAAACGGACACGGACAAGCTCCGAATCCCCTCAAACTTGAGTAGCTCTCTCTTTGTCTTGAATGGAGAAGGAAGAAAGAAGATTTGGTGAAGAAATGGAAGAATTTGGTGGAGAAATTTCTAGGGTTTGCTCTCTAGAAAAATTGGGGAAGAACAAGAGAGAGAATGGAAGAGGAAATAATAAAGTGGCTAATCCCTATCCCCTACATGTGTGGCCGGCCAATAAAGGGCTTTTGTCCTATTAGGGAAAAGTCAAGAAAGCCCCCTTTCTAATCTATGGGTTAATACATGGAAAAGCTTCTAAGTCGGGGGTTGTTTAGTCATTCCTAAAACACTAATCCAAATTAATCCTAACCAAAAATAATTAGCCTAGTTACTAACTAAAATACTAACATGTGGGCCATGGCTAACTAGTGTGTGGGCCCGCTAGAGTCAACACTACCCCGGGTCCCCGATACAAGTCGGAATGAGTTAGAATTCGAACCCGACTCAAATAACCCCAAAATAATACAATAAATAAATAAATAATTCTAAAATAATTTTAAAGTGGAAAATTACCAAAATACTCCTGTTCATGAAAACTGGGGGTGACACCAACACACTCGTGTGCTCGGGATGTCCGGGCCCACAAAACGAGTGCAAAGGTTGACCGAGATGTCCTTGACTTGCGAGATGTGATCCTTCACAAGCGCAAGAAAATTAGGGGATTCTCCATGCGGCCCGAAAATTAACATGAAGCTTCATGCGGCTCAAAATCCAAAAATCTTCATGCGGCTCACAAAATCCAGGAAGCATCATGCGGTTCAGAAACTTCATGCGGCTCAGAAACGTCATGCGGCCCAGAAACTTCATGCGGCCCAAAAGTTTCAGGCGGTGTAGAAGCTTCATGCGATTCAGAAACCGCATACGACTCAGGAATCTTATGCGGCTCGGATAGCTCCATACGGCTCAGAAAAGAGCCACATGGCCCTAAGTAGTTCTTCTCTACAGCTGGCCATAAAGCAATTGCCGCATTAAATGCCCTAACGGCAGCTCTGATAAGTGATACTCTGACATAAAGTCGAAATAATGACTCTGGCATGATGGCGTGTTCCTAAAAAAATGAAGAAAATCTTTGTTACAGCTGGCACGATCCACCGACCCCGAAGCTCCATATGCGGCTGCCACGTTCATGCGGCTGCCATGCTCATGCGGCCGCCTCCTTCATACGGCTGCCATCTTCATGCGGTTGCCCACCCTCATGCGGCCACCACCTTCATGCGACTGCTACCTTCATACGACTAGGATTGTGAAGGGGCCACCTGTATGCGGCTCACTTAGAGACCGCACTCATACGGCTCTGTTAGACGAGATACGTGGCGATACTCATGACAGTTGTGACACGTGGCTGTCTTATTCCCTCGGAATTATGGCTGCTCGTAAATCATAACAACCAGATTTAGTACAATCACCATAATTACACGGATCAAATCAGATTTGTTGTAATTAAGCAAATTGAACACGTGGCGGGAGATCAGAGCTTGTCATGACAAATTATGAAGATTCATTGCAATCAGCATTAATTGCCCATACGGATTTGGCACAATCAAGAATTAACTGTCCAGATGTAATGCAATCAAGATTAATGGTCCAGATGATTGGCCGTCGACTTTTCAAGGGGAAATCATCGTAAACCCTAATGATCACACCCCCACTTCTATAAATAGCAAGGTGTCATTCCCTTGCAAACCCCCTGGAGACCCGGAGAACTGGAGAAGGAGAATTCTAGAGCGAAAGAGACTCTCTCCACCCGGCTGGACACACAGAGAGACAAAGGCACGCACAGAGGATTCTTTCCACGCATCTCGAGAGCATTTCTTCACCAGAGCCAAGGCTACGTCCGATCGTCCAAGGAGTAAGGCAGAGCTGCCGTCGCTTTCCCGAGCCTCTACCGTCACCCCCCAAAATCAAAAATAAACAATCGTACTTAGACTGTTGTACCTAGGTTTTCGTCCCTAGGCTTTCTTTGTACGAGTGAGTTTGTATTATGAGTCTAAGTTCAGTCCTCCTATATAAGTGTTCTCTACTTTTACAATCAATGGCAAACAGTCGGCTTCATTCAAGCCCAAGTCTAGCAACGATGGGACTAACTTTAACTGTAGTAAGAAGGGCCACTTCAAGAAGGACTGCAGGTCCAAGTCAAAACCATGATCAAAAGAACAAAATAAGCTTAACTTGATTGCTATGATTTTGCAGGTTGACTCACCTGGTATAGACATAGATTAGTGGGTGGACACGAGTGCATCATGTCATGTGTGTTCGAAGGCAGAATTGTTAACTACTTACGATGTAACATTTGTAGCTCCCCTTCCCGAAATTTGGAAATATTTTATTTTATTCATTTTATATTAAATAATGAGTTTTAGAGTTTTTATAAATAATTATTTAATTATTACGGTGGATGATTTTAGCCATAGTTGAGTTTTGGAGTGCAAGACGACTAGGAATCGTGACACGGATAGTGAAATGGCGTGCTTCGACTAGCGTATTAGCCCTGGCAGGGAAGGCTGAGCCATAGTGATGTCCTAACTAGGAAAACCAGGCCAAGTTGCGACTTAACTCTTACCGAAAGTTTATTTATTTATTATTGAGTTTTTGAGGAACCAGTTATACTATTTTAGCCTGGACTAGACCCGAACTGAGCCCAAGCACATGTAGGTCATGCAGCACGTCCAATGACATTCGTGTTGGTGGACTTTGGTATGAGTGTGTTACATTATGTTTTGATTATTTAATGACTATTTTTGAATATTCGTAATTTAAATATTATAAATATCATTATTAATTAATATTCAATAAATAGGTTCTTGCACATTCCGGGGATTAGTAGATAGTACGCCATGGTATATACACCCTTATTGAATTATGAAATTTCGTTATCATTATTATTATTATTATTGTTATTATTATTTTTATTATTAATATTAATATTATTGAGGTTACTATTATATATTATTATTTTATTATTATTGATTATATGACTTCGTTATTCATTAGAAGGATAGTAAATACAAATATCATATAAATGATATTGCTATAAATAAATAAATATATATATATATATATATATATATATATATATATATATATATATATATATATATATATATATATATATATATATATATAATTTTCTATATATATGCTCTTCTAAGTGAATAGTATAATTGTTATTTGTTATAATATTAAAACTTAAATTATTAGTAGATTTTGGTGAGGTTAGGAATTATATACATATATATAAGAATATTTAGTTGTTGAAAAAAAAAAGAGAACAGCAACCCACACTGTTTCCTGCGGAAACAGTGGGCCATAGCCAAAGTCCCAAACTCAGCAAGGCTTGAGAAACCGAGATCAACTATATATGCAGAGGCATATATATATATATATCAACGAACCGAACCGAGCGCTAGGAGCCTAGGAGGGAGCAACGCCGACACCAAAACCCTAGCACCCATGATCCCCGTCGCCTGGGCGTCCTCCCCGGCGGTGGCGCGACGCCGGAAGAGCGCCGGAGCCGGCCGAACACGCCGACGGCACGCCCGCGCACATGAAAACAGAGCAGCAGTAGCAGCTCGAACCCCCTGCTTCACAGGTATGAATCTTCCTCCTCGCTCGAAGATTTTTCGAGCCGTAAAGTCCTACGTATAGACCACCTAACCCTCTCTGATTTCCAACCAATAGAGTTGGATATCGCGGAGCAACGAACCCAGAAAATCGACTCAAAGTCGATGAAAAACCTGATTGGAAACAGGACCAATAGCAGTCCATCCATCCATGTTTGAGGGTTGATTCCGATCGATCTAGGGCCAGACTAGAAATTCTATTTGAACAGACTTTTAGACAATATGTAGGTCTTCACAACCCTTTTTGCGGAAATCGAAATCATCGATTATGTATCAAGAAATTGGATTCTAAAGTTAGAGAAAAATCTGTTTTAAAAACATTAAAATCACTCCACACGACGTCCGTCCCGCCATTCCGGGCGACGTGGTCGCGAACCGAAAGGATCGAAAGCTGCGTAACAGCTTCGTGGTCGTGTGGGCTTTGACGGAATTCAAATTGGTCGCGTGTGCGCGACGAATTCGACGCGTATCCGTCGAAATCGCCCCGTATCCGTACAATGCAATTTCAGTCATAACTTTGTGCACGCTCGTCAGATCGAGACGAAACTTGCGCCAACAGGACCGTATCATTTTTCTAGTCTTGCATGCCAAGTTTGGTCCGATTCTGAGACAGTTGAAATCGACGTCGTTTTGCGGACCCCACGGTCCAACTCAACGGGCAATTTTGTGCACGGCCCGCCGGAATCCAACTTTGGACATACGGTTGGGTTCGTATCGAAAACTAGATCCGTAGACATGTAGTTTGACGACTTTAGAGACCGTTGACTCTGGCACGCTTTTCGGTGCAAAGCGGGTCCAACGGCGGACACCGTTTTGGCCCAAAATTACCGTTTTGCCCCCGTGTCCAGAATTGGACGTAAGGACAGGCAATCCTAGCTAATTGGACTATTCTGAGATCATTGGTATTGTTTATTTCAGCTTTCGGGGACTGTTGTACGGGTTTTGACTATAGTGGCACATTGAGTAGTTCAGATTGTCGGTTACACCAGCACAGGACCACAGGCGAGTACAGTTTATTGTTTGCATTTCGATATTGATCTTTACTATATTTCATTGATTAGTCATTAGTTATGTGATTTTTATACTCTACTATAAATTGTTGAGTCGGGAATGAGAAGTACCAAGGATGTGTGATCAGACCGTTGACATTGTAGATATTGTAGACATTGTAGATATTGTAGACATTGTAGATATCGTAGACATTGTAGATATTGTAGACATTGTAGATATTGTAGATATTGTAGATATCGTAGACATTGTAGATATTGTAGACATTGTAGATCTCGTAGACATTGTTTAAATTCTGCAAGTAGATATCGTAGACCGTGCGGTGTAGTACCCCAGACCGATCACATGTCAAAGGTACTTCTAACGGTGGAAAGTATATTGGTCTATTTATTACTATTGATTTTTCTTACGGCTTTACTGTTATTTTCAAAACTCATGATTAATGTCTAACCTTTGTCTTATAGTCATTTTCTTTATTTGAAATTGCATTCAGTGAATTGTGCTCGTTCCATTCCTGACTGGAAACCAACATTTTCAGGTTAGCCGCGGATTCATTTAGCTTGGGGAGTGACGGGAATACTTGCAGACAAAGCCTAGAGACTAGCTAGATAGTTGAGTTGTAGTCATTCAGTTATTTGTACAAGTTTATATTTTTATACAAATGTAAAACTTGTGATCATTGTAAATTAAATTAATTTTGTGAATGAGCATTATTTGTGATTTTGATCTTCATGGCCGTGACAGCGTTCTACCGCCGACACTGCGGCGTAGGCTGGCTTGGACACGTCTTGTATCCGTTTTAAAAAAAAAAAAAACGGGTGCGGGTCGTGACAAGTTTTTGTGGTGGCCCATGCAGGTCCGTCTTCACAAATCTTTGTGAACTCGTGATAGTACTTAAGTTAGCCGTACTATTGCGAGCCTGCGACTAGAAATGCTCATTCACGAATTAGAAATTAATTTAATTTACGAGGATGACTAGGACTAAGAGTCCCTTATACAAATTACCGATGGGTAGTCTAGGCCATGCCATGTAGAAAGGGAGTTATTAGTGTTGATGGTTTGTCAGATCCCCATAGGTACACTATTATCTCTCGATATGACGACACGATCCAAAGTGGATAGATTATTCGCTTGGTAAGGCAGGGCTTCATATAAATTTATGATCTAACCTTGATGATTTGGGCAAATCCTTCTCTTTGCCTTTTAGATATCATCCTCATATCTTGGTCGAACTGCCTATTTAATTCCCATTTTTGCCCAAGAATTATTATTTTATATAATTTCTGATTAGGTTAACCATATGCGAACCTCAAGTTAGTGTCGATTCAAAATTTTTCTCAATAGTTGAATACACATGGAATAGATTAGAATGTTGTATTCCTTTATCTTCAGTTATTTCCTCCATGTTCATCTTTTAATCTGAGGATTATGACTGATAGATACTTACACTTTATTTCATAGCCAGTTGTTTGAATCTCTAGAAACTCGTGAATTCTTACCGATGCAGATAAAGGAATGTTAGTTAACTTATAATGGCAGGACAGCAGCACACTGTCGCCATTTATTTCAATTAGAAAGACTGTGGATTCACTGCAGCCAGCAGCGCACTGGCGAGTTAAAATTTGTTATATAGGCTATAGATTGTTACTAGAAACTATGGCTAGTGGTCCTCTTTTCATAGTTACCCTTGAGTCTATATTGGTTAGAGTTAAGAAGTACTCGATTTTGTATCACATATGAATCATGAAACCAAGGGTTTACCACAGCCAGAGTATACGGGCAAGACATAACTCTCGATGGAATGACTTCAGACGTGATTACAGGTTTAGGATTCCATGAAGGATAGGACAATGCCATGGATGCTTCGTAAGACCCGAAACCAATGTTAGTGGAAGTTTGTAGTTGGGTAACACGTCCCCCGATCTAGCATTCCGTGGTCCTTGTGACCTATTGACGAGAAAATGGATTGACGCTAATAGGTTTACCTGGAATATGGAATTTAGAAGTCCATAACCCATTGGTTGACCAAGGCTTTATGGATAAGAATATAGTAGGATGACTGTATAAGCAAGAACACCTTGTAAGTTTTGATTCTCTCTAAACTCGAAGTACTTGTGGCTTCTTTCAAAAATCTTGTATACTTGTAATTTGACTATCTTGACCAATGTTGCTATCACAGCCTAGTTTTGCAAGCTCATTCTTTTATCGAGCTTGATTCAAGACATATGTTTAGTGGGGACGCCTGCTAACTTATTGTCTAATCAGAAACAGTGTATTATGGTCTGATCAACCATGATGCATTTGGTTCACTTTTTGTTTAATTATATTACGTGGATGGAGATATATAGGTATCTATGATCTCATCCGCAACTGCTTGGCAATTCCTCTTGAATTATATGTTCGCCCTTGAATCACGAAATTGTATTCAGTAATAACTCCCTTGAATTCTTTATTGTTTTTGTCTTTCACCGAGTTGGGAAGACGAAAGCTCGTAATTGATAGATAGATACCTAGTATTCCCATGACCATGATGGACGTATACGTAAGTGTAGCTACCATCGGCCAGCCATGTGACTAGAACCATGCCTTAAGTTACTCATTCTCCTCCCGATCCTCAAACTACTATTGGAACCCCTAGCCATCTGAAGTTGAGAATGATTAGGGTTTACTATTGGTCAAAATGCCAACCTATGAGACTATCTATTCTCAAAAACCAAATGTTGTGAGCCTTTAATCATTTGCTTGAAGCTTGGTTTAACTAGAACCCTTGTGACAATAGTCCGACAGGTTTGACCCCAATAGAATTTAACGACTCAGTTGTTAGAAACCTCTTCGAATGATGTACCTTAGAGTTGGTTACCCGATCGATAACTCTTATATACTGTTGACGAGTAGGTCATTCTATTTTACCGACCATGTGTCATTGTACACACTCGTTTTTCCATTTATTGAGGAGCGACCATTGACTTGACTTATATCTAACGTACCTCATTACGCCGTGCCTGATTCTTTGTTAACAAGAGTTGAGGTACAATAACCGAACCTTGGAAATTCTTCTGACCTCATCCTTCCTAAGACCATGTCCTAGCTTCTAAGGTGGGTAGACTGTAAGCTTTCTAGAATTTTTGGGGTATACGAGAATTACCGACTGATTAGAATAAATTCCATTAGGGTGATAATTAGTGCTCATGGACTCCCACTTTCCATTTAGATCATTTTGTGTCCCCGGCCGTGTCATTAATATTCGGAGCACGAGACCAAATGTTACCTTCCAACAAATTTCATATGTAAGATCGAGACGAGTCCACCTTCACCTAGGTATATCATGTCCCACTCAAACCCGTCCCCTTGTACTCTATTTTTATGGTACGACTTTCAGGACAAAAGGATTAGCCATAGCCCTTACCGTAATACCGGTACACATTTCCCGACTTCCATTAGAGCCTCAACCTCAACTCAATTCCTTTGATCCAATATGTGGTTGTGATCTACTCGAAGCCCACTACGCATATGCCACTAGTGTGCCACTCCATTGAGGCATCATGTGCTACTTAAAACACAAAAGTCACCGAAGGCACATTCGGACTCTAGGAACCTTGCTAACCAACATGACAGGTAACTAGCTCAACCATTTGGGTTGAATCCCACTCCAGGTCACCCTAACCTAGTAGGAATAGTTTTATCATTGGGATCTTGTCCAGCCATATAGATTGAAATCCAAGGTTCATCCAACCTACGAGTGATGTCCAAATAGAGAACCCATTAAGACCCAGTAGAACCCATTCATGCATACCACCGTAGTTGGACTATAAAATCGAACTGTTTGAAATAGGTCCCCATACTTATTATGTAGTCTCCACCCCTTAGAATGTGATGTCCTTCGTAACCATTAGGCCATCTACTTGGACGTCGCGATACAATCCTGTATTGCATTCGTACCCCTTGCTCGTGTTGTTAAATAACCACGAAATAGATCACAATCGTGATTTCTCAAATTCCGTTCTATTAGGGAACCTGTTCAGAATTTCGAGAATAGAACTTCTGTAGTGCACGGATTGCAAGCCCCTCTAGGAAACGAAGGGTTCTTCGAGTTAGCAAGTGACTGGACTAGAGTAACCTAATCTAGCAAATAAGTCTTTGGTTTATAGACTTTCTTCTCATCTGCATCTTGGGATACTCTACCGCTCTTGAAACATTAATAATTGATTTTGATTATCCTTCCTTATCCTCCTGTCCCTTCTATTGCAGAGCGACGTGTGGTCATGCTTTTTAGGATATATCAATACTTATTAGCTGCGTGTGCAAATTGTTGCTTGTTAAGTTTTGGGTTGGTTGATAGATAGAAAAGGATTATAGAGGCCATAAACAGTAGATATCTGTTCGTAGATTTTTTAACAAGTAGTTGGAGGATTATAAAGTTGTAGTGACATAAAATTTGAAGGAGTAGTGTGACCAAAGGTGGGTAGAAGCTCTCGGAGTTTTAAAGTTATAAAATGGCTAGGAGGAGGATATAAACTGTTTTTGAAAAAAAAAAAAAAAGGAAATCGAGGAGATTAAAGAAATGGTAGACTTTCTCTTTGAATTTTAAGGAATATTTATGAGTTAGAATTTCGAGGACGAAATTATTTTAAGGTGGGTAGATTTGTAGCTCCCCTTCCCGAAATTTTGAAATATTTTATTTTATTCATTTTATATTAAATAATGAGTTTTAGAGTTTTTATAAATAATTATTTAATTATTACGGTGGATGATTTTAGCCATAGTTGAGTTTTGGAGTGCAAGGCGACTAGGAATCGTGGCACGGATAGTGAAATGGCGTGCTTCGACTAGCGTATTAGCCCTGGCAGGGAAGGCTGAGCCATAGTGATGTCCTAACTAGGAAAACCAGGCCAAGTTGCGACTTAACCCTTACCGAAAGTTTATTTATTTATTATTGAGTTTTTGAGGAACCAGTTATACTATTTTAGCCCGGACTAGACCCGAACTGAGCCCAAGCACATGTAGGTCATGCAGCACGTCCAATGACATTCGTGTTGGTGGACTTTGGTATGAGTGTGTTACATTATGTTTTGATTATTTAATGACTATTTCTGAATATTCGTAATTTAAATATTATAAATATCATTATTAATTAATATTCAATAAATAGGTTCTTGCACATTCCGGGGATTAGTAGATAGTACGCCATGGTATATACACCCTTATTGAATTATGGAATTTCGTTATCATTATTATTATTATTATTGTTATTATTATTTTTATTATTAATATTATTGAGGTTACTATTATATATTATTATTTTATTATTATTGATTATATGACTTCGTTATTCATTAGAAGGATAGTAAATACAAATATCATATAAATGATATTGCTATAAATAAATATATATATATATATATATATATATATATATATATATATATATATATATATATATATATAATTTTCTATATATGCTCTTCTAAGTGAATAGTATAATTGTTATTTGTTATAATATTAAAACTTAAATTATTAGTAGATTTTGGTGAGGTTAGGAATTATATACATATATAT
The DNA here is from genome assembly GCA_029216955.1 of Iris pallida. Classification (NCBI taxonomy): domain Eukaryota; kingdom Viridiplantae; phylum Streptophyta; class Magnoliopsida; order Asparagales; family Iridaceae; genus Iris; species Iris pallida. The sequence continues at coordinate 5,888,039 of JANAVB010027799.1, read as the reverse complement.
AAGAATATTTAGTTGTTGAAAAAAAAAGAGAACAGCAACCCACACTGTTTCCTGCGGAAACAGTGGGCCATAGCCAAAGTCCCAAACTCAGCAAGGCTTGAGAAACCGAGATCAACTATATATATGCAGAGGCATATATATATATATATCAACGAACCGAACCGAGCGCTAGGAGCCTAGGAGGGAGCAACGCCGACACCAAAATCCTAGCACCCATGATCCCCGTCGCCTGGGCGTCCTCCCCGGCGGTGGCGCGACGCCGGAAGAGCGCCGGAGCCGGCCGAACACGCCGACGGCGCGCCCGCGCACATGAAAACAGAGCAGCAGTAGCAGCTCGAACCCCCTGCTTCACAGGTATGAATCTTCCTCCTCGCTCGAAGATTTTTCGAGCCGTAAAGTCCTACGTATAGACCACCTAACCCTCTCTGATTTCCAACCAATAGAGTTGGATATCGCGGAGCAACGAACCCAGAAAATCGACTCAAAGTCGATGAAAAACCTGATTGGAAACAGGACCAATAGCAGTCCATCCATCCATGTTTGAGGGTTGATTCCGATCGATCTAGGGCCAGACTAGAAATTCTATTTGAACAGACTTTTAGACAATATGTAGGGCTTCACAACCCTTTTTGCGGAAATCGAAATCATCGATTATGTATCAAGAAATTGGATTCTAAAGTTAGAGAAAAATCTGTTTTAAAAACATTAAAATCACTCCACACGACGTCCGTCCCGCCATTCCGGGCGACGTGGTCGCGAACCGAAAGGATCGAAAGCTGCGTAACAGCTTCGTGGTCGTGTGGGCTTTGACGGAATTCAAATTGGTCGCGTGTGCGCGACGAATTCGACGCGTATCCGTCGAAATCGTCCCGTATCCGTACAATACAATTTCAGTCATAACTTTGTGCACGCTCGTCAGATCGAGACGAAACTTGCGCCAACAGGACCGTATCATTTTTCTGGTCTTGCATGCCAAGTTTGGTCCGATTCTGAGACAGTTGAAATCGATGTCATTTTGCGGGCCCCACGGTCCGACTCAACGGGCGATTTTGTGCACGGCCCGCCGGAATCCAACTTTGGACATACGGTTGGGTTCGTATCGAAAAACTAGATCCGTAGACATGTAGTTTGACGACTTTAGAGACCGTTGACTCTGGCACGCTTTTCGGTGCAAAGCGGGTCCAACGGCGGACACCGTTTTGGCCCGAAATTACCGTTTTGCCCCCGTGTCCAGAATTGGACGTAAGGACAAGCAATCCTAGCTAATTGGACTATTCTGAGATCATTGGTATTGTTTATTTCAGCTTTCGGGGACTGTTGTACGATTTTGACTATAGTGGCACATTGAGTAGTTCAGATTGTCGGTTACACCAGCACAGGACCACAGGCGAGTACAGTTTATTGTTTACATTTCGATATTGATCTTTACTATATTTCATTGATTAGTCATTAGTTATGTGATTTTTATACTCTACTATAAATTGTTGAGTCGGGAATGAGAAGTACCAAGGATGTGTGATCAGACCGTAGACATTGTAGATATTGTAGACATTGTAGATATTGTAGACATTGTAGATATCGTAGACATTGTAGATATTGTAGACATTGTAGATATTGTAGACATTGTAGATATCGTAGACATTGTAGATATTGTAGACATTGTAGATCTCGTAGACATTGTTTAAATTCTGCAAGTAGATATCGTAGACCGTGCGGTGTAGTACCCCCGACCGATCACATGTCAAAGGTACTTCTAACGGTGGAAAGTATATTGGTCTATTTATTACTATTGATTTTTCTTACGGCTTTACTGTTATTTTCAAAACTCATGATTAATGTCTAACCTTTGTCTTATAGTCATTTTCTTTATTTGAAATTGCATTCAGTGAATTGTGCTCGTTCCATTCCTGACTGGAAACCAACATTTTCAGGTTAGCCGCGGATTCATTTAGCTTGGGGAGTGACGGAAATACTTGCAGACAAAGCCTAGAGACTAGCTAGAAAGTTGAGTTGTAGTCATTCAGTTATTTGTACAAGTTTATATTTTTATACAAATGTAAAACTTGTGATCATTGTAAATTAAATTAATTTTGTGAATGAGCATTATTTGTGATTTTGATCTTCATGGCCGTGACAGCGTTCTACCGCCGACACTGCGGCGTAGGCTGGCTTGGACACGTCTTGTATCCGTTTTAAAAAAAAAAAACGGGTGCGGGTCGTGACAACATTCCATCCCCAAAATACGTAGAATTAGGAATACATATACATGCTAACTAGTGGACTCCAGCCCAGCTAGAATACGTATAAGCTATCTTGGTATATAAAACCTATCTATCGTATCACCTATTATATCTATCTCAATCCAATAAGTAATATCAAGAATAAACAATATGTGTCATGGTCTGCAGTCCAATAACATATGTTTGAGTAGACCCAGATAACAATATTGGTATATAAAACTAGGCTAAAGAGCAAAATGCCAGCAATGGATAAAGTATGAAATCACGAGAAATACCTGAATTGGATATAGTCTAAGCCCATTATTTTGGTTGTATTTTTATTATTTGTAACTTAAGCCCATTAGAAACCCAAACCCGAAACCCACCCCTAAACCCTTTCAACCCACGTCCCCCTCTCCCCCTAGTCCTACGCGTGAACCCCCTCCCCAGCCGGATCTGGAAACCCACAGAGAGTTTAATTCAGAAACTCTTCTTCTCCACAGAACATCCCAAACTCCTCCACCTTCTCAAACTTCCCATAACTCTTTCATCGCTCCTCCATTTTCGATTCTGAAGCCATTCCCGCACTCCCCGCGATGTCGCGATCGCATCGACACCGCACTCGCCCTCTTTTCGTACCGATCCCCGACCGGCAACTCGGTACCGCTGCTCCTCGCAGCACCCGTGCGGCAGCCGCCCCCAGCGCTGCAGCTTCCTGCAGCCCTCCGCACGGCCTTCCCCTGGCCGCTAGCGCCCATCCGGCGACCCCCCCGATCGGCAGGGCCTTTCGTGCGGCTTCCCCCGACCGGTAGCGCCCTCCGCGCGCCCCCGTGAGCCCGGAGCAGGCTTCCGTCGCTGTCCTGTCGTCCCGTGCGCCTCCCGCACGTCGTCGTTTCCTGCCTGCTCGTGTCCGTGCCGTGCCCGCGTACGCTCCGAGTCTGAGGCATCCTTTTGGTGCTCCGTCACAGCCTTCGGTAATCCCGCAACCTTCTGTTAAATTCACAGAACCATTCCTGTTCCGGAATAGCTAGTTTAGTTATTTTTCTATTTAGTTCAGTAATAACTGTTAGTATTAGTTAGATGTTATCGTTAATTGTTAGATTAATGGTTAGAATTTGACTACATAAATTTTGACTAATGCCGTAGTAGGTTACTTTAACTATAAATTCATTATTATCATTAATTGATAATTTAGCTTCAAAATAGTAATTAAACAACAAAAGCGTTTTTTATATATAAGAAACGATATTATAGGCAAAAACCTTATATAATTACGTTTTAAGTAAAAATGCGTATTTTAGTGTTATTAATCGTTATTTTATGGAAATGAAAACTAGAATTGATAGCATATATTTTCTAATAAAATCGTAATTTTGCTAAAATGAGGTTTATGCAAATTGTTATTAAAAATGATTTTCTTTACTAAATAATAGTATTAGTAAGATATTTCGTAAATGTTATTTAGAAAATAATTAAACAAGATTTCAAATAATTCCGATTTTTATGCGATATTTTCTATTAAAATAATGTACGATAAAAACCGCTACTACTTTCATAATATTCCAAAAATATATTATTTTTTGCCCTATTTACAAAATACTAATAAAAAAGTTTTACCAAAATATTACATAAATAGATTGTTATTTTGCTAATAAAAACGACAAATTTTTATAATTAGCGTAAATTTACGTTAGTGGCTTTATTAGCCAATCTTGGAATAAGTTCTAAGGACAGATTTATGTTAATGTAGGCTCGGATCCTTGAACCTTAGCCGATACCTTTTTAGCCGTTGCTTTCCGCACCGAGGATACAACCAAGACAAGTTTCATATCTTTCATGTCTGCATTTTATTTAATAATTAAATGTACTGCATCCGTAGAATCATGTATTATAGTGACACTGATTCACAGTGGACCCCTCTCGGACTCTACATCGATGGATGGATTGATTGATTGTCGCATTGACTCGAGGATTGATTAGGAGAGTAGTATAACATCTGTGACCAAAGCCATTATTTACCGATTGCCTCTCTCGCGCTAACCCCTACCGCACAAGGGGTTGAGCCGTACCATATACTATCGTTTTGGCTAGAATACTAGTATACATATTGCCTCTATCCAGCCGATCACAGATTCTGTTATATACTCAAAACACTATTGTATAATTGCATCATTGTAGTTCCTGAGAATATTGCTTGTTGTCTTTTTACTATTATTTAGCAAAATATATAATGCTTTTAAACTGTCTTACATTTCATTCATTATTATTTAGAATGTTAGATGTGGAAATATGTTCTTGCTCCCTCCTGACTGGAGACCAACATTTTTAGGTGACTGCGACGGCGAGGATCACGCCTTTAGCTTTTTCTACGGACCTGGTCCGAACCCTGACGAGGTAGCTGAACCTGACCAGGGAGCCCCAGAGTTTTAGTTGTACCTTGATTTAGTTATTTCCCTTTGTTGCAATAATGACTATGTATTAAATGAATGCTTGTTTTGTTTGTATCTTCATTCAGACCAGTTTCCAGGTTAATAAAGTATTTTTCTTTCTGCTTTAGTTTTGTCTGCTTGAATTCACTACTAGATACAGCTTACTGTCGCCATCTCACAACGGTGCAGGCTGGGTTGGACCCAGTATATTGGGATTGGGTCGTGACATATAGCCACACTACCATGATCGATGAACTACTCCTGCATGATCGACTACCTGGAGAGATTAAGGATCCTCAGACACTACCAAAATATGGCAGATTTGTGACGAATTTATCGACTCCATGAACGGACGTCACTAATTTTTGGGCATTTAGCGACGTGGTAATGTGCCGTCGCTATTCGTCGCTGTTGGCGACTAATAGCGACGCATAGCGACATTAATTTATTAAATCCTTGGAAGGAATACAGCCTGGTCTCAAACCTCTTAAATGAGTGTTGTATTTCTCAGAAGTACTGTAAAAGATGTCCTTGTGCTGCGGACCCATTCTATAACAAATTCTTTCGACTCTGGCATGTTGGATTTGAGTTAGGTCCCATGACATCTTTTGGGGGTAGCTCGCAAATTCATATTGAGATAAAGCCATAGACCTCGATATTTCTGTGAGGTATATGATTTTGTCTCCACATTGGTATATTCTGTCCTCTTTCCTTGTCTTGGCCTAGAAAGTCTTCTTGATGGCATCCCCAAATAAGAAAGCAGGCTTCTTGTGGACCATACCATCAATACTTTCAGGGGTTCCCCGTTCATTAAACACAGCAGAGTATGACTTTCTTGGGCCACAAGAATGGTCTTTCGTGCTTCAGGGCCATCATACTGAGGAAATGAAACATGGGATAAATTCTTTTTATACTTTGGGACATTAAATGCTGAAGTAAATCTCTCAACATGAGGATCTTTCCTGAGATCAACTGCAAAGAAATACATGAACAAAAGTTAGAAATAACAAGAGTGTGCAACAATCATAAATACAAAGAGCTATCCTTATGATGAGCAACAATTAGGTTGCACAATATCCTGGCTTGCGCAACAATTAAGTTGCGCAACATCCTGGATTGTGCGATATTTTGGGTTGCACGACATTTTGGGTTGCGCGACAACCTGGGTTGCACAACATACTGAGTTGTACAACATCCCAGGTTGCACGACATACTGGATTGCGCAAAAACTTGGTTGTGCAATATTCTTAATTGTACAACAACTGAGTTGCGTAACAGCATGCGTAACACAGTTCGTAAGAACGAACGGTGCCCAAATAAGTAACCACACCCGAATAAGGGGTGGCGCAGAGTCTGTGATGCGCCAAACACTCTAAGAAGAGGGGCGCAAGTCAATTTAGAACCAAGTCGGCCACCATGGTCAAAGTTGTTCGTTCTCGATCACCTTCCAGAGCAGGGTTAGCCATCTCTCATTGTGAAGAAGGAGGTGCATACTGCTGCACGCGGGATGGTGGAGCACGGGTTGAGGATCTAGCAACACTCTTCTCTTTGTCGGCGACGGTCTTCTTGGGTGCCATTACGTCGAAGAGATGGTCGGAGAGAAGATCGAAAGAGCTCAAGGAATTTTCTCAGAAGATTAAAGCAAAAGTGAAGAGTTCAAGTCGGTTAACAAGGGGTTATTTATAGCCTAAAACAGAATCCTAACAGTCACCCCCAGTTGCACATAAAAATTATAACAGCTTGCAACAGACTGCGCGAGATAGGCGCAACTTGACTCAGTAATTGCCATGATTCAAAGTATTTCGAAGTTTTGTGACATTTCAAAATTCAAAAACTTTGAAGGGGGTCTTGTAGAGCCTAAAAATCAAGTTGTGCCATGTTTGTACTACTCAGCAATCAAGTTGCGCCTAAAAAATTAAGTTGCGTCCCTGTTATGAAGCCCAGAGATCAAGTTGTGCCACTGCTCAAGTTGTGCCATATATCAGATTGTATCCAATCACATTCCGCCTAAGCCTACATGGCGCTTGACAATAATTATCATCATTAACTGACAGCACTGACAACTGACAACACGTTAAACAAAGAAAATCTCTTCGAATCCCGTAAAGCGTGGCACTCGAGATGATTTGTTGTCATTTGATGACAGCTGTTCCGCGCACTCTGCAAGTTGTGCCTAGGCGCAACCTGAACAAACTCTCCTCACAGACCCAAATGCTGCCACGTGCCTATGCACTAAGTTGCGTATAGGCGCAACCTAATCAAGCGCAGTTTGACTCGTTGACTGAAGCTCGTGCAACCTGATAAAGTTGAGGCAACTTACGTTCTAAAGCAGGATGACGTGGCGCACATGCCACTAATCTCTCAAAACGTATCCACTACTCTGTATACGACCATGCACATTTCAATCATATGATGCCACGCGTCTAAATACAGTTAGTACACGTTCGAGTAACTGAATGAAAGTTGGCACAACCTGAAGTTGGCGCAACCTAAAGTCGCACAGTTCAACCTCGCTCACATCAGAATAACTGCTAAAACAATTATTTCTAGAACTCTATAAATAGAGTTTCCAATCATTATCAAGGCATCAAAGATCAATAGTTCTTGCAAAAGTGCTGCTGCATTCTCCAGAGGCTTTAGTCTTCAAGTTCACATAGTCCAAGGGATAAAGCGATCGTCTTCTGATCGGATTCCTAAAGTTATACTTTTCCAGAATTCATTGTACTTTGTACGATTCTTTTTAAGTTTAGAATAAACTTTTTGTTTTTGTAAACACCCCTTTTCATATATTCGGTTTCTCCCTCTCTCTCCTCTTCATTGCCTCATCTAAAACCTCTCCTACTTCATTCTCTCCAAACCCTAACCCTAGAATTCTCAATCTAGTGTGGTTTTCTTCCCCAAACTCAAGGAGAATAGCTTTTGCATCATTCTCTTCCATATTCCACTAATCTCTTGAGGTATAACTCTATCTTTTTCTCCATCTCATATTTCAAATTTCTATCATTATCAATGGCTCCTAGGTTGTTCAATATAGAAAAGAGGACTAGAATCGAGAGTGCTTCCTCATCGAACCCTCCTCCTCGAGATGATCAACCCATTCATCCACTTTTTAATGCACCACAACCCAATGACCCCAACACATTCGATGATCGAATTTTTGTTTCATTGGAAGCATCAAATGAATGGTTCAATAATTTTTTTTTCACGGCCTGTGTACGTGGGTCATCCTATCAATTTTACTATATTTTCTTGTTATGACTCATTATTTCATGATTTTTGTCTTGATGAGTTAGTTTCTACAACTATACTTATATATTTGAATACGATCCAGATGTTTTACTGTAATCTTACTTTTGATGACACACGACTCTATTCTTGTGTCGCTGGGATCGACATCTCTTTCGATAATTTTGAACTTGTGGAATATCTCGAGATTCCGGAACCCAACTCTTGGGAAAAACTTGTCGATGCACGCAAGTTTTAATTTTTCGATGGGTCGTCCCTTGAGAGTTTCAAGGACGATTTGTGTACTCCAAACACACGTCCACGCAAGTTACTTGCAAAATTCCTTAACCTATATTTCTACGAGCTTCATCGTATCGTCTTCTCCACGATCTTGCCCAAAGCGGGATCGACTGATGAAGTTTCTTATTTTGAGATCTCTGCCCTCTATCACCTTCACTTCCATGTCCCGTTCAACCTTCCACGCACTATGATGGACTGGATGATTAGTGCAAGGAAGAGGCCTCGATCATTGGTCTATGCTCTCTATTTGTCGATGGTCTTTCGTGCATTTCATGTTCCTCTAGATGAGTGCCAGTTCCTTCTAGTCCCTGCCTTTCTGTCTAAGGCAAGGCGGCTTCTGGCAGCTGTCGAGTCTTCCGTTGAGTCCGAGCATTCCGGGTTTGATGCTCAGGCTGATGCACCTGCTCTTGGGTAACCTGCGCCCGTACCTCCTGCTACTCTCGAGTCTATCCAGACCATGCTTCGCGATTGTTTCATATTGGAGGATGACAGCTGGACCCAGCTTGACTATCGTACCACTTTGCAGATGAGTGCCATCAGCAACTCATTACATGACATCAGGTACACCATGTCTCGGCATCCCTCTATGCCCCTTCCTATGGAGCGGGATCTATCTTACGTCGGTTACCGTATCGATGACCCTTAGGTCATACGATATCTGGATCCGGATGCAGCTTTCGTGGATCTTCGTCGTTTTGATACTGATCCATCTGACGTCGCTGGACCATCTCGCGCTCCATGATGGATGTGGTTCCGTACCTGCTGCTGCTGCTGCTGCTGCTGATGATCTTATTTAGTTTTATGCATTATAGACTTATGATTATGTAGTTTGATTTTCTTGTATGAGTACATTTTCAATTTTTGTGGATATTTAGATTTTATCTGCAGTTATTATATCATTATTATTGTGTGCTTGCCAGTTAATCTTTTATACAGTCTATTGCCTGTCTGTGTTTGATATTCATATTCATAATTGATAAATGCCAAAAGGGGGAGATCTATTTGATATTCATTCATATTTTTATCATATTGTGTGATATCTATGTTTTGGAGGAGATTATGTATATCAGGATAAGACACATTGGTTTACAGAGAAGCTATGTTTATGGGGGAGCTACTATTACGGGGGAGCTACTATTACGGAAGAGCTACTGCATTCTATGCATGTCTACTCCTTTCTACTCATTTCAACTTGTGTCCAGGTATGAACATTAAATATACAAATATCATTTTTGTCAATTATCAATATGGGGAAGATTGTTGACTCAAATAACAGTCAACCAAATATTGACGAATTGACAATATGATACTTGTCATAATTCAATATGACACAACAAGACAGAACTCAGTGCTTGACGGACGTCGTCTTTCTTCTGCAGCATACTCGTTTTGGAATTTGTAATATTTTATATTTATTTGAGTCTAGCAAAATGTAAACTAAGTAGCACTGGGTATTCTTGGCTTAACCCTTATCCCCAAAACAAACCCAAAAGATACACCAAGCCAAAACTAGCCCACATAGGCCCATTGAACTTTCTGTCAGCATGGAGACAGAGTTCGGGCCGAACTCTGCCTCTCCCCTAAATTATAGGACCCTAATTTTTAGGGTTTGCTATATGCTAGTTGTCCAACGGCCAAAAATTTGAATTCTTGATAATTCTGGCCGAATTCTGCCTATCCCAACTAGTATAAATAGGCCTTGAATTATCTCATTTTCAATCATCCAATTATCTCTTCTTCTCTTCTCTATAAGCTTCATACAAGCCTTAACCTTCTCATCTACTAGCCACAAGCTTCCTAAGCCTAAAAGTGCTCAGTGCTATTCAGTTAGGAGTTTGTGCAAGAGTCAAGAAAGTCGCTTGGAAAATTTCAAGCATCGCTACAGCGATCTTTGTAAGAAATTGACGTGCTATTCTGAAGAAAAGGTACGGGGTGTAACTACTATTTCACAAATAGTAGATTTAATCCTGAGTTAGAGTTCTCAGACTTGGACTAGTCCTCTACGAGGGAAATCAGGTTAAAAACGACTGTGTTTGCGTATGCTCTCTTGATCTTTTTATTTTCGTATTTACTACTCTGATTATTTACTGTTGGTGAAAAGAGTTTAATTTTTATTTGGGTATTTTTGTTATAAACTCTATTCACGTCCCTCTAGAATTGCCTACCTGTTCTTCACATGCAACATCTATTCTTCAGGTGCTCGTTCACGTGGAGTATTTGGTGCTCGCGGGTAGGAAATTGCAACTACAGATCAGTGGGGAGAAGGATATAGATAGCCTGATTTGTGATATTATCCTCTTCAATTAGATTTACTTTCTACTTTTTTATTACCTTGCATTGATAATGTTGCTTGAATGACTTGCAGGTTTAACAAGTCAATGAGAGACCCAAGCTCCATGAACATATCACCCAGGAGCCAACTGAAGTTCATTTACATGAAGGCATTGGTTCTTCAACGGGACAAATGAACGTCCTTGTAGTGAACCAACCATACTTGGTGGCTCAACAACTATATTTTATTAGGAGTTGCATATGACTATTTTCGTAACAGTTATAACCGTTACCAAAAAAATTTTGAATATTTTTTTTTACTTTGTGTGTGTGTATATATATATATATATATATATATATATATATATATATATATATATATATATATATATATATATAAACTTATGTCAAATTTATTTTCTACATAAATAATATATAAACATCAACCAAATTTGTTAAGAAATTAAAAAAATACCGCTAGTGAAGGCCCCATTATAATTAAAAGCTTAATTACATGTAAACTTAAATTATTATAACTAATACTTATAAATTAATTATTCTTTTATTAGTTACTTGGAAAAGAAAGATGCAGCTCACAACTCCGATTAGAAAAGTCGCAGGATGTGGAAAATTAATATATGATTAAATGTAACCATATTTATTAATAAATAGTCGATAAAAATAATTAATGTTAAGCCTTTTTTTTGGCTAGCATGTAAAAGAAACATTGAGCTATAAAATATAAATATTAATGATAGAATAAAATTCCCATTTATTATGCTAAATAATATTTTTTTATTTAAAAAATTCAATAATTATTCTCACTCACTCACTCACTCACACACTCTCTCTCTCTCTCTCTCTTATGAGTTTTCTCTACAGTTTTCCATTCTCTACAACTAAATATAATGTTCTAGTCTCAAAAGGTCACATCAAGTGATTAATAAGTTCAACAACTACATGCACAACATCTACATTCCATGCTTAATTCTCTATTTAACACCATGACCATATACCATCATTCCTTTTTTTCTAGAATTAAGGAAAACACCTACATGCACAGGTGGCCCACTATGTTTCAACCTTCAAAGGTCGATGCAAGCGTACGTTGTAGTGGATGCAATAGTGGAGGAGGGACAACGGTCCTGAGCGTGGGAACGACCACCCGATTCACTCCTCAATAGAGAGGTAGAAGTTCATATTTGATCAAAATAATAGAAACACATGAATAATAGAAAACACCTAAAGTAGGAGAGAAACGTTTTAAAATTTTACCAGAGGAAGTAAGCGTAGAAAGAAGTAGAAGAGAAACAAATATGAGAAAGAAAAACATAGGGTATGATATCAGTATTTATGACTATATATTTCTGGTGATGATATATATATAAATAAAATAAAATAATAAAAACTTCAATATCTACCGATTCGAGATGTTTATAAAAATATCAAAATTATGCTACACCAATTTTAAGAGGTTTTTGAGCAAAACAAAACTAATGTCTGGAAAAAAAAATTAACAACCAGGATTTTGAAAACACGTCGGTTCAAACATTCTACAAAATCGATAAAAAATACCGTTCCCAAGCAGACCTTGAGGTTTATATTTCTAGTGATATATCTAGATCCGACTCGAGCTTAACATACTTTTGTGTATGGTACCATCTCTTTGTAGGGGACCCACACTCGACATAAAGCTTATATGGTTAGAAATCTTGTAGTATCATAAATGAATAATTGAGGATTAAATCGAATCAAAGGAGAGCGCAAGCCCCCTACGATAAGCAAGTTGGAAAAACTAGATTAGTAGATTGATCAAAGAGAACTGAAAGTATAAGAACAACATAATCGAAGAAATTTGGAAACCAATTGCTCATTTATTTGCATCTCTAGATAGTGAAATAATTTTGTATATATAAGCATTGAGAAGCACTTGAAACTTCCCATATTCTCATCCATGCATCAGGATGAGAATAATTTTTAGTCAACCTACACGATAAGGCCATATATGGATTGTGGTGAGCAACGGTTCGGTTCGATTCAGTTCAAAATATATCCAATATATAAAAACCGAAATAATCGTAAAATCGTATTTCTCAAAACAAAAAATCGAACTGTTTTTATAGAAACAGAACAAAATCGAACCAATTAATACGGTTTAATTTTCGGTCGGTTCCTGGCCATGAGTCGAGCCTTCAAATTTTACCAAATGAACCAGTTTAAATAACAAAATATATGCTCGATTTTCGGTTACCAACCATTATATTATATGCTCACTCCTATATATGGATAGGATTTTTTTGAATATCAGGTCCAAATCAAAAGTAACAACCACCATACCTGCACAATTTTGTGGCCCAACAAACAAAACTATAACTCCAACAGGTCAGGCCCAACACGAATCTCAAAGCCCCAGCAGCCCGCAGCGCAAATTTCAAAACCTAAGAGGGGTTATTTGCACAACTCCACCATTGATTTCCGAGGCGATTCCCAACGCATCTCTCATTCCTACTCCCACTTCTCCTCTTTCCTCTCCACCGCCCGCCGTCCTTCTCATGATCGAGCCCGTCGATTGTTTGTAAGAACCCCCCTCAAACGTTTTTTGTTTGCATAAATCCCCTCTGCTCTCTCCTCCTCCTCCCCCTCCCCCTCTTCCTCTAAATCCCGCAATTTATAATTTTTGCTAAGGTGTAATTTGCTTATATCCACTTGCATGTTCGATTTCCCACGCGATCTCTTACGAATTAGGGTTTCCCTCATGTAGCGGTCTCAGTGACGATGTTTTCTTCTTTCGCGAAATATTTTCGGGTTTTGGATTTTTAGGGTTTGTTCTCTGGGTGGGATTTTGGGGGGGGGGGGGGGGGGGGGGGGGGTGAATTTGGGAAAACTAGGATTTTGGAGAGGTTTTTGGTTGCCTGGAGCTTCGGCATTGTTGTTCTGGTGATGGTACAATTATGGTTTGTGTTTTTATTCTTTTCATGCATTTGTATATATTTGATTGAAAGTGTAGGCGTTGGGCCTATAAATAATGCATTTGGTTGACGCAGAAAATTGTTTCTTTTAATATGAACACGATGATCCATTGGTTTCTCGGCGTCTAGAAGTATGATATATCTAAATTGGTTGAGTACGTGGTACTAAATCGTTGGGAGGATCGAAATATTTTGCTAGCCCATCTGGGGTTTTACAGTGTAAAGTAACTAGAAGCCACTACATGAAGGAACTCCAGGATTTACAGAAAATCCTTCTCGGTCTGAGGGGTGGAAACCCTGTAATCCGCCATCCGAAGCTTGAGGAATGAGGATCATGCAAGTATATAGGAAAGCTAACATGTGTAGAGAATGTTCTGCTGTTTGGTAGGGCATTAGATGGACCCCTAGCTTGACGAATGACAAAATTGTCGTCAAGGGAAATGTAGTTTAGATTGCTTGTTTAGCTACTAAGTCGTTTTCATATGCTTGTTCTGATCAACTACTAGTTTAATTTTTTAAAATTCTCACGATCTTTTCAATTATGAGTTTCCACCAGATAAAAGTAGGCTGATATATCTTCTTTTAAATGTAAGTGAGTTGCCAGTGAAAATAAATGGCTACTGGTACTCGATCAGGGCGGGCACAGAAACCCGAAGGAGACAACAGGATTTACAGAAAATCCTTCTCCGTCTGAGGGGTGGAAACTCTGTAATCTGCCATCCGAAGCGTGAGGAATGAGGATCATGCAAGTATATAGGAAAGCCGTAAGGGGTCACTATAACATGTGTATCGAATGTTCTTCTGTTTGGTTGGGCATTAGATGGACCCCTAGCTTGACGAATGACAAAATTGTGTTCTTGCTTTCTGTTCGTCAAGGGAAATGTAGTTTAGTATTGCTTGCTTGATTTTAGCTTCTAAGTCGTTTTCATTTGCTTCTTCTGATCAACTGCTAGTTTAATTTTTTTAAAATTCTCACGATCTTTTACTATGAGTTTCCACCAGATAAAAGTAGGCTGATATATCTTCTTTTTAATGTAAGTGAGTCGCCAGTGAAAACAAATGGCTACTGGTACTCGATCTGGGCGGGCACAGAAACCCGAAGGAGACAACAGCTCAAGGAGTGAGAGTGTTGCGGGGAAGGGAAAATATGCTAAAGGTGCAAGTGCTTCTGGCTCAACGGCGACCAGCATGAAGACTAGGGTCGAGTGTAGCACTCCAAAGGATGTCAAAAGTTCGACCACTTCTGGTTCTGCAGCTACTGATTTGTCTAGTTTGAGAAGGTCTGCCAGGGAAACACCCTCTAAGAAGATGAGGGAACCAAGTTCTAGCTCACGGAAATCGCAGAGACTTGAAAAAGAATCCACGTCAGTTCCTTCAGACAAGAAGTTGGAAAAAGTAGATAAGAAACGGCCACGTAGTCCTGTTAGAAGGTCAGAAAGAATTGAGAAGCATGGGACTCCTGGTTCTTCCTGTTCAAAGAAAGTCAAGAAATCCCCAAGTTCTCGAGAGAAGAAAAAGGACGTCGAAAGCGAAAAAACTACAGTATCAAGCACCCTGGAACAGATCAAGAATAAAATACGCGGATCCTCAAAAAAGAAGAAGAAGATGAATGCCCGTTGCTACAGAGCATTGCTTTTGCCTTCAATAAACAAAGATAAATCTGCAGGTATGCTTATTACATATGAAATCCATTTTTGTCATCTCTCATTGCTTCAACTGTTTACATCACATAGCATCTTTGTAAGAGAGTCGTATCTAACCTTTTCTTTAGTCTCTTTAGGCCCACATCTAATAGTTTGCCATGATATACACCTCACCTCGCTCGCCTCGCCTCAGCTATATATATGGAGCCAGGCCTCCTCAATAGAGTATCCTATTATTCTCTCTCTCCTAGTATTCTCTCTCTCTACAGGTCTAAAACCTAGACTACTTGATGCGGTATTAATTAAAAGCCTTTAGGTTCTATTCTATATGCTATGTTTTACAGCTCCTCGTAGTCTAGGGTATCTTGGAAGATGCTACTTGGTTTCATGAGCTTAAACCGCATGGCCAAAAGGTAGGTCTACTACCTGCCAACTTGTTCTCTAGGTTTTGTGGCATGTCCCTCTGATGCTACTAGCATTGACTAGGAATCTAGCAACAACATGGAGAGTTGACATCAGGTTGACAATCGGTCATAAAAACTTTTGTCGGTTCTTTTGTGGAGCTTCCTTATGCTCCATAGCAGACCCCATCCATTTTTGATGGGAGAAGGCTTGGATGGTGATGATGATGCTGTCTTTCAGCTGTTTTGCTTGCTCTCTTCATTATTAATTTCCTTTTGCTTTATTTGGTCTCTAGATGCTGACAACATGAACCTAAAAGATGATACTACCTCAAGAAGGAATATCTGTGATTCAGGATCCGTCCAGACCAGTGGTTTTAAGCAAGTGCATAAGGATGGAGATGAGTGCAATGGAAGAGAGAAGGGGAAAGTCAGGTGGAAGCATTCTGATAATAATAGTAAAGAAGCTCGGGAGATATCCAGTTCTGGTTCGAGAGAGCATGCTGAGTTGACCTTGGAAAACAATGAAAGGAGGAAAGCAATTCGTTTAAGAGGGAAGAGAAAATTCAAGGAAAGATCACCTGTTTCTAATTCCAGTAGTAGTTTTCAACAGTTGTCCCGTGAGGAGAAAGAGATCTATGGTGAAGATAACAGACTTAAGTTGGAAGCTCATGCATTGGTAGCTTCCACTTCTGAAGGAAAGGCCCTAGCCACCGTCACTAGTACAGAATTTGGTGGTGATTTTGGAGGTTCCAAGAGCGAGAAGATGGCTACCGATCTAGATTCTGATATCTCAGTAACACCAGCGAATATAGAGTTCGCTCATCCAGACTCTTCTACAATTGATTTATTTAGTTCATCCCCCATTCGGTCCAAAAGTGAAAATATGAAGCAGTGCAATGTTTGCTTTAAACCTCTGAGGTATCCTCTATCTTATTCTTTATGGCATCTGCATTTTGTAAGACAGTAGATGCTATTATCTCTACGTGTATTCCTGTAACTTGGGTTAATCAACTACCTTCACGTTTTGATTAATGGCCTCATCTTGTAGTTTGAAACCCACATCAGAAACTTCTTATATGATAGGGTTTTCAAACTAATGGAAGTTTTTGATACGAGTTTCAAACTGATGAAAGGTTTTAAACTAGCGAAGGTTTTATTATGGATTTCAAACTCATAATAGTTTTTGATCTCTCCGATGTTACTGGTGTAGTCCGATTTCAAGGCTGTAAATTCAATAAAAGACCACTAGAAGTTTGAGTAATAGAGAAGAAATATCATCAGATATATGAAGGAGAAAAAAAGTTGTATACAATATCTAAGAGAAATCATAACTTTGTCAAATATTCAAGACATACAAATTTGACTCTAATTCCTTATAGTCCAATTTCACCTATATTAGATTGTCGAAAAGTATTTATAAAAGGAAAAGTGACAACTGTTGATGATCATGTGACTGCAAGTTGCTGTTCATGAGAATAGGAACCTCTTATATCACAGTATGCAATAATTTCCTGTTACTGTTCATGTGACTGCAGGTTTCTCAAGTTAATAATAACCTTGGACTCCTGTATCTTGCTATCATATCTTACCCTATTTGACCCAACCATTTTTTATTTGTTTCCTTATTTTCCAGTTCCACTAATAGAACCTCATATTAATCACTTGCCAAAAAATAATCCTTTGATATAAATAACCTCCTATTACGAGTAAATCTTAACTGAAGCCCAAAACGTACCTTCCCCCCTTTTAATTAAATTGACTAAACTCTCACTGGATTAATCAGTATACTTACACTTTACTGTGGTTATCTTGTTGAATATCTTCATTTTGTTCCTAGCTGGAGTTTCTGCAATTTTGATGTGAAGATGCTATATAATTTTGGAATTCGTTGTGGTGCCCCCATGATTGATATCCTTCAACAATCAATTTATAGATAATTAATTTGGTTGATCTGAAGCAGCAGTGAAAAATCGAGATTGCTCATATGGTCAAAATTTTGTCAAGACTGCTACTCGGTTTGGATATCCTTGCTTTATTTCTTGATGGGACAGTCATCAATTGAAGTCTCATGTTGACTTTGAAGGATGATCTCTTTGTGAACTTTCAACAATTCATAAATTGCAGTTTAGAACAAGCCTTTTCATTACGATTGAAACTTCGGGCTTTAGAGATTGGACAATACGTGTAGACATGCAGTCTCTGTTGAAGCTTCACTGCACAAAAATAGACTAATTGCAAATTAAATTTTTAGCATCTATGTTGCTTTTAAATAGACCTTCAGTCACCTCCTAAGTTTGTCTGCCTCATCTCATGTTCTAGAATTTTAAAAATCTCTTCATCAGTTCCCATAATGAAAATTCAAAGGACGGAAAAGGGCCTTATTGATTGACAGAGTAATGAAAAAAGGAATCTGAGACAAGATGCCATTGACCAATGTTATCTTACGTGCCTTCATTACTTGCCTGGTGTCCATGACTGTTTACCAGTTAGTTGGACTACTCGACACCTATTAGTCAAAAATAGACGGCAACTTGGAACTTCTGCTTAACTGGGCAACGACATATTACTTGGCTAATCCGGTTTTTAGAACACTGACTCAACTTTTGTAGGTTACAAGATGTTGGATCATGAAAGAACAAAAATTGTGGAAGAGATAAGAAGCATATTGAGAAATACAAAAAAATGAAGAGAAATGTATTTTAGATATGAAAAACTAATCAAGTATATTGTTACCTAAATCAAAATGTTTAGCCCTGCTTTCAAACTCAAGTTTTGTTTGTTTACTTATAGCACAAACTACTAAGAGGACAAAAAGCCTAAACTGGACTCTTGAAAAAAGATATTAGTGGTCTTCTATGTTGCACAGACATGGATACGACACAACACGGTAAGGACATGGCAACGTACACAACACCTAATTTGGTGTCCTAGTGTATTTTGGAGTGTTTTATATGTGTCCGACACGACGAGCCTAGATTTTTGGAGTATCCATGCTTCCTAGGGTGGTCTGGAACTATGAGTTATTTTTCACAAGAATAGTAGCTGATTATATGTTACTTTAACACACTATAGCATCCGATCATATTCAACCAAATAGAGCCCTCTTTTTTTTTTTAATCAAACACCTCTTGGATGTGCATTTAAAATACAAATCAAGATTCACAGTATCGGTATCAGAATTGGTATCAGACTATTCCTATGAATATTGGTATCGGCAATATCGGTAGTATTGGTGGTTTCGGATCGGAGTATCGAATTTTTTGGTATCGGAAAACAAATAATTATTAATAAATTATTTACATTTTAGAACATATATTTTATACATTTAGGCATAATTTTAAGTATTTTCAGTGTTATTTCTTAGTAGTTTTGAAATTAAATGAAATAGTAGTCACCCTTACCGATTGGTTTACATACAATAGATTGATTTTCTTCTTTTACAACTTTATTATGCTTTAAACCCTTGCTGATTTGCCTTTTTCATTTAATTTTCTTTGCCGAATTGACCGGAAAAGAGACCCCCAATGTCGGTACCGGTCAGTATCGGGTATCGGTCGGTATCGAATCGGAACATGCCAAACCGTATTGGTATCAGCCGCATCGGATCGGTATTGGCCGATACTTAAAACTATGATACAAATCTAGGTTACTGTGAGTTTGATGTTATTGTTTGTATGATTACAATGCCCTCCTTTCTTTTGAGATAAGGTCAGTCATTACTGACCGTCCTTGCCGTGGGCTACTAGCACCAGGACCTCCTCCATTCCTATTTTATTTTGCCCGGATGGGGATTCAAACCCACACCCATTCCCCTCCCTTACCAGTTACCACTGGACCACCCCCTTGATGGTAACAGTGCTCTCCGTGCCTTGTATAATTGGAGACTCTACCTGGTTATAATTGGTGAACTGTATTCTTAATATTTCTTTAATTGCAGTGTCAATTACTAAATTGAGAACTTAAACAATGAAGTCTTAGAATTAACACTTATCTTAGAATTACACCAGTGGCAACGCTGTGTTAAGGTTTTTAGTATTGACTATTGAGTTTGACACTGAAAATAATACTCATGAAAGGCACTGTTGTAAAAATCCGGCTAGTCGGCCGACTAGTCGGTAGTTGACCTTTGCCGACTCGACTAGGGGACTAATCGGCAAAAAAAATCGACTCAAACAATAACCGGACCTAGGCAACCGACTAGGCCTCGGTGAAAAAAAGGATAAACAAGATCAAAATTCGACCCGAAATTCAGTTCTTTCAAAAACCTAAAATCAACCGACAGAGAAGGAGAAGAAGGAAAAAGAAGAGAAGGAGAAGAAGGAGAAACAAGAGAAGGAGAAGGAGAAAGAAAAGATGCATACCAAGGCAAGGACATATATTGCATATTTTTTTTGAGTACTTAAGTTAATACTTTGATGACACACACACACACACACACACACACACTTTTAATGAATATATATATATATATATATATATATATATAATATGTTATAAAAATATTTTAAAAAATAATATGTTAATTGTTGAACTTTTAATTATCGCAGACTACAGTGCATTTTCTTATTCATTATTTTGCATAAATTTCTATTTCGATAAATATTTAAATAATATGTTAACAACTTACTATTTTGCACGGAGAGTTACAGCCGCAGTAGCAAGCAAAAGCAAACAAAAATAATATGGACCAGCCCCTAATCGAGTCGACGGTGGCCGACAAGTGACTAGTCGGGGACTAGCCCCTAGTCGAGTCGGCGGCGGCCGACTAGCGACTAGTCGGCCGCCTAGAGGGATTTTTACAACACTGATATATACTCAAACCGATTAATCTGACTAGTTTTCGACTAATCCGATTAATTCCTAATCTCCGTGAACCGACTAGAGATTTTTACAACCTTGATGAAAGTATCCAATATCCCCTCCTTTAAAGCAAGTTACTTCTGAACTGGGAGTTGTTATCAACTGAGCATATTATGGACTATTTTGGGATTAAAACAAATTAAGTTAATACAAATCCTTTCATATGTAAAGTTAATAAATTTCTCCTCTTCATAGAGGACTTGAAACAGTCATCACCTTATCTGTGTCCTTTCACCCCTTTTCTCTTCTATAATTCTTTATGCCTGATATTAGAAATCTCAATCATTACTCCTTATTTGTCAATTGTCACACTACAACTTTATCGTGGTTATAGCTGACTTGATTCATTAATTTTTTTGTAAGATTTATAAGGACAAGGGTGCATTCATATACTTGGTTCCTTATAAGAATTGCAATTGGATTGAAAGCTCACTCACAGGTTGTTGTTTGTTTTTTCTACAGAGTTTGCAATGTATCTCAAGCCCAGGATTTGTGTTCATGTAAATTCCAAAGCAGAACTGATTTACTAGCTTCTTACTCTGAGGTCTCATGTCTATCTCCTTGTTTCTTATGTTGCAATCATTCTCTTCACGTAGTGATTGATTGGCTCCGTTGGATACTATAATTGAATATGATAATGTTATTAAGTTAAACATCTTTGTAGAGTTTTATCATATCGATAATAAATTTATTTCATATTGCTCGTCTTGAGTAGAGAATCAACAAGGAAAGAGGTTATTTACAGTTCCAAACAACCTCTTGATCACAGTCATGTTTTGCATCAGGATGACATTCTCCTGGTTGACTGTTTTCTTTTCCAAACCTTAAAGATGTTCCATTTTCTAGAAGGACACATATTTTTTTGGTATATATTTACTTTCATGCCATTAAGTGATCTATATTACACTTCCATTTCCATAACTGAAGATCAGAGAAGGTTCCATGCTATAGCAAAGCTGTCTCTTGAAATTTAGTTCCCCAAAATTTGAAATAGATTCAGGACCAATGAAGCCAGTCCGGTGCTGGTAAATTGGGATGGGATTGGCTAGTTTGGTCACCTATGCTGCTTGTAGGGCACAACAGGAGGAGCCAATATGAGTGAATGAAGCTTCAGTGCTTCAACACGGGAAGTTTCTGAATAGAAGTTTAGTACCAAAAGCAGAATCCATTTTTGAGAGTGCCTGTAGAG
Organism: Iris pallida; assembly: GCA_029216955.1. NCBI lineage: Eukaryota > Viridiplantae > Streptophyta > Magnoliopsida > Asparagales > Iridaceae > Iris > Iris pallida. The sequence goes on along the minus strand of JANAVB010027799.1, from coordinate 5,866,530 downwards.
TTCGGTTGCTAGGCCCACAAAAGGATCAATTGTTCCTCAGTCCCATCTAGTGTAGTATCACGACTCTAAGCTAATCCCTATCCGTAACCATCTACACCTTCCGAGGCCTCTTTATGTGACCATCTCTACCCACCATTATTAATCCTAAACGAGTGCTAGAGGGCTTAAGCTTATAGGGGTTCGTTTTTTTAAGGAACTTAGAGTGAATGGTAGTATTGACAATATAAAGCTATATAGTTGTTAACTGCTAATGGAAGTGGTTTACTCAGATGCACATATTCCTTTGTTGTTAGAAGTACTACAATTAGACTGCCCTTTGCTATAATATCTTATCACGTTGTGATTGTTTATCATAATTGGATATTAAGGCACTCTTCGTGAATGGTGTTTTTGTGGAAGATATGTGCATGTATTAACTTAATTTGGGACTAAACGATAAAACAATGTATATGCACTAGTTGGGTCCCTATGTAAATCAAAGCAAGCTTGTAAACAATGACATCACAAGTTAGATAAATTACTTTTGGAATACATTTTTTTCTTATAAATGAGAGTTATAGGCATGTGTGCGCGTTCCAAGGTAGTAGATAAAGGGTATGCAATATTATGCTTATATGAAGATGCACATAACATTATTGAGGATGTTTAAAGCTTACCTTTCTATTTATGGAAAGAGGTGGGAGAAGCAAATATTTTTTAGGACTGAGAGTAAACAATATTCGAAATGAATATTGGCTCTCTCTTACTATTATAAAATGATTAAGAAGTTCTACTTTATTGATTGAAATCATGTTAGTTTCTTTATGCTTATAACATAATTCTTGACAAAGATGCCAAGTGAATGCACACTTTGCTCTATCAGAAACTTCCATTACTGTTTTTGTTGATGTTGTTCCTGAGAAATAATCTCAAAAGATTTCGTTTTGTGACCTCTAAAGGCGTTTTTTTCCTTTTCCCATTTGACAACAATGTGGAGGATCTAAGTTAATTGCTTACTCATATATTCTTCTTTGCTTAATATCCTACACTTATGCTTTGTTGCACCTGTTCTAACATTCATAATTCATTGTCGTTCATTATATAGGTTCTAGTAGTTGTATTGTAAAATACCAAAAATCTTTTTTTTCCTACCTGTGCAGAAAACTGGGGAAACAATTTCCACTCTGAGAGATCCCTGTGACTGTGAGACTGTTCCTATATGTTCCAAGGAGAATGAAGCTACAGGAGACCAAAAGACAGAAGCCAGAAAATACTTATCTTTACCTGAAGAGTACTGTTTATTCTTGCTTTGATTATATCTACTTTTGACTGTATACAAACTGTTCTAGAACTATTGCTTTGTTTATGATTTATGCATTACAGGTACTTCATGTGTTATTTACAGGCCAATAATTTATAATGAAGTTATAAATTTCTTTTCCAGAGAAAATTGCATCGTAGCATCAGCTGACACAAAGTGTATCTCTGTTCCTGTCACTGAGGTAGTTATTTTTCTCATTGACTTGTGAGGTTTTTATTCACATGTTCATTTGTAGGTCTTTGGTTTTCTCTTTGCGTTGTACCTTGTCGCATGTCTTATATTACTCTTTGCTATTGAATGCTACCTTCAAATTGATGTTGCCATTGTTACTTTTACCTTTTTCTTTAGGACAGGGGGAGACTTGGTGTCATTGATGGCATAGGCATTACTGAAGATCACCTCAGTTCTACTCATCTCAAGAAGAATTCATTGGCAAATCAAACAGATAGTGATGTTAATGCATGTATTATCTGCAAGAGTCCTGGGCGTCTGTTGTAAGTTACATGTTTTTAAGTTTCTTTGGTGCTATTATTCAATTATGCAAGCTGGATTTTGCATTTTGCGCATAAGTTACTCAATTACTAGCATCTTTTATTGCTTTGTTTTAGACCCCTTTTCAGAATTTGCTGAAATTATACACACACACACACACACACACACACACACACACATATATATATATATATATATATATATATATATATATATATATATATATAACTCTTGTTTACGTTACTTTCCGGGGTCCGTCTAAGTTAAGTGATGTGAGCGGTACAAAGTTCATGTTACAGAACTCTTTTGATTCATCCTACTGTTTCCGCTCAGAGGAAACATTGGGTGGGAAGCTGTTAGTGATGGTTGCCTAGGCCCCATCCAGCCACCTAGCAACTGCTTCCTTCTTTCACAACATGGATGCTTGGATTTAGTTTTTGTGGTGGGAAGTAGGGAAGAAATTGTTTGATTTGTAGGTTCATTGCAGGGGAAGGGGAAAAGGCTGCAATTCATGTTGCAAACTTGAGGAAATATCACTTATTACTTTCCTTGCACCAGTTGTTGTTGTAGATGGTTTTTTCATGGTTTGCTGTATCGGCCTATACCGAACCTATACCAAAACTTCTGAAACAACCGAACTAACCGATTTCAAACCACAAAATCCTCTGAAAACTCAAAACTACTAATTAAGAAGGATCTGACACCGATACTTATACTGCGAACCATGAGTTTTGCAGCCATTTTGGATGCAAGAAAAGCTGTTTGTTGAGTGGAATTTTTGTTGCGGCAGTTTGATTTACTTACAACAAGCCAAACACCAAAATGCTCCAATGCAACATATATTAGGCAACCAATCACCCTTAAGTTGCTATTGTTATGTAATCTTGGTCCTTCTGCACGTCTCTTGTTAATCCAAACTCTTAACATAACTATTTACAAACAGCCCCTAACTTGCCAAGGTGATGTAATCTTGGTCCCACTGCCATTCTCTTGTCAATCCAAAGTCTGACACAAAACTATGTTTACTTGAATCTTCAAAACATTTAATTTCGGGATGCCTTTCTTTTTCTCTCTTTGGCTCAATGCACCATGGAGATGAATGCAGTTCTCCATAGCTACTAACCGACCATATAGGTTCTACGGCGATGCCCTCTCTTGCTCGTAGTGATAGGGTTAGGAATTTGCACTAGCACTAGCACTAGCACGCAGCACAAAGTGTCGACGTTCTGTTGAAAACTGGTCATAATTTGTCTAGCACGCAGCACAAAGTGTCGACGTTCTGTTGAAAACTGGTCATAATTTGTTAATTCTTTTATGGAGCTGTCATGGTCCATATGCTACACCTTTTTGATGGAGAAAACTTAGATCTGATGATGATCTACAGAGAATTTAGTTGCTCATGGTTGCAAAAACTGCCATTAGGATGCTTTTTGATATAATCTGAAGTGGAAGGAGTTTATTATCTTTTGCAAAGTTTGTGGGGACCGAGTTATCTAGGTCTTGTGATATCATTTATTTTCTGACGTGTGTTTATGTTATATGGTAGCTGGAAGCAATTTCAATAATGACAATTATGACAAGTATTGAATGAAATTAGTAGGCATATTTAGGATGGAGGTGGTACCACACTACTTTCCATTACCGTTGACTTACACCAGGTATCAACATTTAGCTCTTCTCTCTTTTGTACTAGTTATGTATAAATATTACTGGGGCATATTTAGGATGAGGTTACATAGTGTATGATGTTTGGTGTTGGTATTCTACTGGTTGATGATATTAGAGAAGGTTTAGCTTCTAAAGTAGAATTTGGAGAAAAACTATGAACCTTAAGACTTAAGAGGTTAAATATTAGTAGGATGAAAACTGAGTATGTGAAATCTGACTTCAACCAAAAGAAAAAAGAGAGGCAATGATGGTAGAGTATATATTGTTGGACGAGATACGTAGATGTGATAACGTTTGGTATTTAGGATCAAGCCTTCATCGTGCTGGAGAGATTGAGAAGGATATTCTTCGTAGAATTAAAACATGATAAATATGATTGTTGCAGTGGAGTACTTATAGAGTGCTTTTTGATCAGAGGATACTTTTGAAACTGTAAGTATAGTACAGCTATAAGACCATCCATGCTTGTGAGCAATTAAAACGATCAGGATAAGCCATTAAAATGATAAGAGGGATGCATTATTTAATTAATGAAACTGATTACTAGAAGATTCAGAAGGAAGCAAATAGATTATTTATGTTTACAGAAATTGACTTAGAGTCTTATCCTGTTTCTTCACAGAAAGAGCGGTGGAGATTATTTAACGTTCTTGATCTGTCTGCTTCTACACTGTTACATAGTAATCATAGTATTCCTAGCCTAAAATGCTAAGTGATGCTCTCCCGTGTGGATTCTCCTGATTTACTCTTTTATAACATCATTACGCCTTTGGTTGTCACTGAGACATAGGCAAATGGTTTCTTGTCAACATTAGGTGCTGTGAAGGAAAAGATTGCAAAAGGAGTTATCATCTTTCTTGTCTAAATCCACCACTGCGAGAAGCTCCTCTGGGTGTTTGGCTCTGCCATTTTTGTGTAAAGAAGAAATTGGAGTTAGGGGTACACTCTGTCTCTGGAGGAATAGAATCTATTTGGGATGTTAAAGAAGGTGAGAATAATCAAATAAGTGCTTTTCATGCTGGGCAACCTCACTTGTTTATTTGGGCAAGAAGATCATCTTGTTGATGTTATCATGGGTATTTATGCTGTTAGGAATGCAGAATGGGAGGCAATACTTTGTGAAGTATAAAGGCCTAGCCCATGTTCACAATCTTTGGATTCCAGAAAGCCGATTGCTTCTTGAAGCTCCTGTTCTTGTAGCCAAATTCAATAGGAAACATCAGAAGGAGAAGGTAACCTATTCTTTCAAAGTTCCCTTATGATTCTTTAAATATAATCTTCAGATCTTTAGCTTATTGACTTCTTTCATGTATGTTTATATTCTCAGTTAACAAGGTGGAAGCAGGAGTGGATTAAGCCTCATCGCCTGTTGAAGAAACGATTACTTATGCCTAAAAATCTATCTGATGAATATATTAGTCTGTTTGGTGATAAAATATCATATTGCTCTCATGAGTGGTTTGTGAAGTGGAAAGCTCTCGGCTACGAGTCTGCTTCTTGGGAGCTCGAGAATTCACCATTTTTATGTTCGCCTGAGGCAACAATGCTAATAAAAGATTACGAATGTCGTCGTGAAGTGGCAAAAAGAACATCTGATCCGTCAGGAGCTGACAAGGTAGTTATGAACTGTGAGAACCTTCATACTGCAATCCCTTCTATGTGATCACAAGGTAACTCACTGGATATATTATGCAGGCTCTACAGGTAAAGAAAGATCCTTTTCACAAATTAACTAGGCTGCCTGATGACTGCCCAGACGTCCTTGATAATGGTCATATAAATTCTATTAACCGGCTTCGTGAATTTTGGCACAAATCCCGGAACGCTGTCTTCATTGATGATCAGGTTGGTTTTGCTAAATTTTGGCTTATACATTTACTGCTTAATGTACTTTGTTTATTTGGTAATTGTATCCATAATAACTAAAAATGTTATGCAAGATCAAATAAATGAAGCGAGATAATGTTGAATGCATTTTGCCAACATAGACATAATTTCTTTCGACATTGGTGCGTCTTCACTTTTATTTTAGGTTTCTCATTGGTGATTTTTCTTTGGACTTGTTGAGTTAGGGTTAGTTTGGATTGTAATTATGTTTCATCCCATTTGCTAGAATGCCTATTTCCGGAACGCTTGTTGGGATAGCATTTCGGAAATGCCCATTTGAGCCCCGAAATGAACTGCGTTTGGGAAAATGACCATTTGTAATGGAACCCATTTGGCTCGACCCTTGCGTTTGGTACCAAATGGAATTCATGATGAAATGTAAATGCAATCCAAACTGTTTCTTGCAGGTTCTAATTTAGATAACTCTTATCGGGGGAATATATTGACATTCCTTTTAGAAGCTCCACTTTCAGAGAACAAGCTATTTGGATTTCTTTATAGGCCGAAATCAAGTACAGTGACAACAAGCTATTATAGGCAAGTAGCCTTTTCCTATTTATAATGTGTATAAGGTGATCTGCCTAGAGAAACAAGGCAATGCTTGCCCAGTTACATAAAGCTATATAGCTATATGTAGGTTATGTATTTATACTTAAATGTACAAGTATGTTATTAAGTTACTCAGTCTTTATGAACTAGTTACATTATTGATAATTTGTAATTAAATGTTCTTGTTTATTAAATCTACTATAAAACTTCAGTGCAGTCCTTTTGCCTCATGGTACCTGTTTGTCTTTTCTCAATATAGTTTTTGTTAGTCTAGGTTATTTCCTAGTTACAAGTATGTTTGTCTTTCTCATTCTTGTTGGCTTTTGTTACTGTTCAATTTTTTTCTAAGCTGAACATGTTGTAAATATCCGTAAACACTTTACTTGTTTTTAGCTTCATCATTCCCTCAAATAGATACCAAGGTTCCCAGTCGATTCCGATACTGACCACGAAAATTGAGGATCACTTTCCTATCTTAGTCTAATCAACAACGAAAAATTTAAAGAAAGTGACAAAAAACAGTATAGACACTTGATTTGGTTGTGACAAAGGTCAAAAATGCTACAATCTAGAATCTTAATCGACTCATTGTAACCATTACCATTTGTCGAAGTTGTGTATCTATAAGTTCACAATGTTCATCAATCTTAATATTATTCCATTTAAAGCTATCTATTACATCGTACTTATCTAAAATTAAAACAAACAACAATGTTGATTTTTTTCTTTCTTTCAAACAAATGGGAAACAACAAATAATACATAAGATTATGCCTAATGTATTGAATATTTTTTTAGTTTTTTGTGATAATTTCTTATTATGTTTTGAATTTTTGAGACCTAGAACTCCGGCATTCTGATCCAAAACCACTTAAACTGTCGAGATGTCCAATACTGGTACTTAGAAGAGGCTTGGAAACCTATACTGCGAACCTTGATAGATACATTGCTGATTGAACTACCCAACTGGTTCTTGAATCAAACTTTTCTTTGTTCTATCTCCTATATGTATTATATGTTTCTAAAGGCATATATATATCACATTTCCCAATAGGACAATATAATGGATAACTGAATGGTTTTAATGGGAGTTTGCCAAAAAGAATTAGGATTATTGAGGCAAAGTTGTTTGAGTTATTGTATGAGGGTTGGAAAGAAGGGGAGGGCCTGAGGTAACATGTCTAATCTAGCTGTTATAGATAGGAAAGAAGATCTAAACTCATTGGTCAATCCTTTACTTATTAGTTTAGGCTACTGTCATTTCATACCGTGTTGAAAATTTCATTAAATTTGAGCTTACGAGTTCCGCGCTAGGTTTCATGTTTCTCCTTAATTTTATTTTTCTTACCTCTGTTGTAGGTTGAAATTTTGGTGATTCCTTGGTATTTGTCTCTAATATTTAATTTTTTGTGCATCTCCTTAGCTATTTTCTGTGAAATAAGCCTGGCTTGAATCACATATGTTACGACTTTAGGTTCCACCTGCTATATGTGAATTGCCATATTAAGAAGGAAGCAACGTTTTCTATTTAAGTATTCTGATTACATTGGAAGACTATAAATTCTTAGTATTGGTATTGGACTTCTATCTATGGGTATATTTACTAATTCTTGTAAATCTCATTATGATGGCTTCTGAATTTTCGGATGTTAAGCTCTTCTTTCACATTTAAGAATAATTTTTTACACATCTAAAGTTCCATTTATGGCATGTAGAGTTATATTTTGATAGATTCTGAATTTATGATGTTACACTTTCTTTACCTCGAAATTAATTCACTTCGATCGTTTGTCCTTTGTCATTATGATTCTTTCTATGGTGTAAAACACTGAACAGAATCGACAACCTATGAACTTAATGTTAACGTCTCGTTCCAAATTTATCAATACTTAAACCTCGTGTATTATCTTGTCATTGCATGTAAGATTGCTTTAGATGTGCCTATGTTAGTCTTCATCTGTAATTTCCTATAGTCCTCTTAATTGTTTCCTGTAATGATTAGTTGTACTGCCTCATGGTAATTATGATGTTTATACTTTTTGTTTGTTTTTTCATATCCAGTTCAATTGTCTCTTGCTTTTTCTTTTTATACTTTTTGTTTGTTTTTTCATATCCAGTTCAATTGTCTCTTGATTTTTCTCTTTTATGTATGTCATAATAGCCACTTGTCCTACCTTTAAATCATTTGTATTATATTGGATTAATACTTCTATTTTGAAGCCCACTTTCAGATTTTCTATTTTTTGAATAAAAGCAAACTTTCTATTTGGTTGTCAAGTTTGGCTTGACTCCATGTCAGTCAATGTGGGCATATATAGAGCAAAGAAGTTGTCTTTATTTATTCAACCATGGTTTGCAATAATTTTTCCACCTGACCAGCGATATCTAATACTTGCAGGAACGAATTGTTAAATCCATTTTATTTATAGCAGCCTTATTGTCCCATACATGTCGCCCTTTCCTGGTGATCTCAACCATAAGTTCTCTTTCATTATGGGAGTCTGAGTTTATTCGGTTGGCTCCGTCTGTTAATGTCGTTGTCTACTATGGGGACAAAGAGATTCGGAGGATGATTAGAACTCTTGAATTCTATGAAGAAGGGGGTTCCGTGATGTTTAGAGTGCTTGTATCACATACTGATGCTATTATTGAGGTATGCCTTTTTTCAGTTGCTTTTGTTTATTCCTCTCTTACAATGCTCAAAATGTTAAAGCTGCTATTAATCCATGATCTTGTTTTTGCTTTACTTTTTCAATTGCTTCCATCTATTTGGTCTTCTGTAGATACATTTCATTTATTTCACTAGTTGCACATGACTATTCATTTGTTCTGTTGAGTACCCAGGACTTTGAAGATGTAAATTGCATCTCCTGGGAGGCAGTATTTGTTGATTGTGTCAGATCTCAAGAATGTCCAAACATCTTGAACAATTAAAATGTCTTACAACTGACTTTAGGCTCCTGATGATGAGCAGTCAGTTGAAGGTAATTCTTAATTTTAAAAATTTCATGTTTTTTCTCCATAAATGCTTACTGATTTATGGAATAATAACAGGACAATGTTGCGGACTACATCAATTTTTTGTCCTTTCTTGATTCGGGAGGAAAAGAAAATGGTACCAGTAGTTTAAACTTTGCTTCTAAAGATTCTACTGGTTCTCTTGCTATATTGAAAGAGAGATTCGCACACTATCTTGCATATGAACGCAGACTAGACTCAGGAAAGTTTGTGGAGTACTGGGTTCCTGTTCGGCTTTCTAATGTGCAGCTTGAACAATATTGTGCCACCCTTGTTTCAAACTCAATTGCTCTTCGTTCACGTAAAAAAGTCGACCAATTTGGAGCTCTTCGTGACATTCTTATTTCTACTCGGAAGGTTGGCTCTTTACATATTGTTGGAGTTTATTCTTGCTATATATTTTCATCAGAAATAGCTGTGAACATGTGAGGACATAGTATGTCATACTTTGTTTATGTTGTAAATTTCTATTGTTGTGGCTGTCTTGGCGATTTTTGATGTTATTGTTTTTTGTTGCAGTGTTGTGACCATCCTTACTTAGTTGACAAAGAATTGCAAAGTTCCCTAACCAAAGGTCTTCCGGCAGACAGATATTTGGACATCGGAGTGAAGGCAAGTGGTAAGCTACTTTTACTTGATAAAATCCTCCAAGAGATAAAGAAGCAAGGATTAAGAGTGCTGATCCTCTTCCAGGTAAGAATATCTACTTTTCCCTTGACCAGATTCCTTGATTTTCCTTTTTCTACTGCTGTGAAACCTTTTTTTTCCCCCTCTAACTCATGATTTCTTAAATTAACTCTTGCTATACAAGCTCCTACTGCTATGCACCTATTTGTTCTAAATTTGGTTTTAGCACATGCCATATTATTTCGAGGCAACTTCATGTATGGGCTATTGCATGGATCAAACAAACTTTTGTGATTCAAAATGTGCCTACAAGTCTTTTTTTTTGATTTAATATCAATATATGATTTATATAATATAATTTAGTCCTATAAACATATATGACATTTCCATACTGTTTATTATTCCTATTTGGTACTTGTAATTGTAGTAAATATAGTTTACTTAAATACTTTGCATTTTGTCTAATGGACCTTTCCAAAAGTGTTACTTACATTTATTTGCCATATCAGTATTGAACTTATGTCTAATATAAGTTATTTTGAAGGAATGCAATTAATCGACAAAAATGTCTACACATACATATGCTAACGTATAGAGTGGCTGGTGGACTATAGTAGGGTTAGTGCTCAAATCCTCTTAATGAAAAATTTAGTTATAATGAGCTCAAATCCTCTTTATGAAATCTAGTAATAATAATTATCATCATCGTCAAAGCTATTTACTATCACAATGGATTTGGATATTGAGTACGATGAAGATGTAGAGAAGATTTGACGAAGTCCGTGACTAGGTGTTAACCTCACCGAAACAATATTCTTTGCCCCAAATTCCTTACTAAAGTAGCTATGAACAAGAGAGGGCATTGCTGTAAAACCATAGTTTGCAGCATCGGTCGACAGAGATCCGATAATGTCGATACCGATACAGTTTGGCATGTCTTGATCTGATACCGACCGCTACCGACACTGACCGATACCGACGTTGGGGGTCTCTTTTTCGGTCAATGCGGCAGAGAAAATTGAACAAAAAAACCAATCAGTAAAGGTGTAAAAGAATGTAAATGAAAAAAAAAAAATCTTATTTATCGCAGGTAAGATTATCATGGTTGATATATATATATATATATATATATATATATATATATATATATATATCAAAGAGCATTGTTTTTTGAGTGCTCCAAGTTTTTTGGATAAAAGTCTCTTCTGTTGTATGCATCTAGTGGCCAATATTAACATTTCGGATAGGATAATATGTAAGCTGATATCTAACATTGTTAATCACAAGTTCACAACTAAAGGTACGTTCTGTACTGGGGATTTTTTTTGATTCGCAGGAAATTTTAGGATTGGAAAGTAATTAATTCGTTTCATGTTATAGATTTTTTTTTTTACCTGGGTATATATAAATTCCATGAATGCAATTTGCAACAAATATGGAATACCTATTCTTGCAAAGCAGTTGGGTATTTTTATTTCCCATGGGAATCAAATTGTCTGTTTGGGTCAATCGGATCTGGGTCATAATGTTGTTGGTGTGGCTTGAACCTAGGTCTCGTTGGTATGGATTTGGTCACCTAACCATAATTACGTAGAACTCTGTGCAACGCGAAACAGAAACAAGAATGTGTTACACTGCGTACACGTCAAAAGATCATATCAGTGGGAATGCCATACACAGAACGGGAAACGGAAACTTTAGTTCTGGAACACAATTCCTCGCGTATGTAGCAATTCTTGTAATACTGAATTACTGATCCTAACCATCTAGACTATAACAAACTTTGAAGCAATGAAAAGCCACTAGATATTCCATATGATGAATAAAGAATGTCATACTTATGAGAATTTATTTATTGCACCAAACTCATGCATTCTATATTCCTGGGCATACAATATATTGTACAAAACAGTAATACATTACTCCTAGGAATTATGTATTCCGGATGATATTGCAATCCGTGTCCCAAACAACTCCTAAGTAATACGTAATTGCATAAAAAATCTCCCATGGGATGACCATCTTTATTACAGTCATAGCAGTTAAGATCATTCCCTTTTCATTCATGTATCTATGCAGGTGGACTGATCTGGTTCGGATAAGTTTCTCTTCAGCTCTTTCCCAAAGATGAATGAAACTTTCATTACTTGATTTACCTGCACCGAGAGTGCTTCTGATGACCGTGGTTATAGGGAGTTTCAGAAATGAACATCCACTGCCATTTAAGAAAAAACTTCCATCAATGAATGATGAGTGCTCCATTTGTGTGCTTTCAGTAAATAGGGGATGCGATTCTCTTGTGAAGATTTTCAATCAGATACCAATTGCTTGGATGCATTTGAAAGCCTCAAGTTTCTTTGTTTGACTGGACGGCATCCACCTCACCTCCCTCCGGTCGCCTACGCCCTATCGGTCGCCTCATTCAACAATCTATCACGATTTCGAAGAAAATCTTAATTGCATCCAAACACAGTAATACTATATTCCTAGAATTGCATCCAATGATCCAAACCCAGTAACACTGTACTCCTAGAATATCATCATTCTGTAGCTGATAGCAATCATCCTGGCTTGCTCTGCACCCTTACCTCCTTTGTAATCGAGCGGTCAATTAAGGGCCTTACCTAGTGATCTCAGCTGTTTCTCTCTCGACGATGAAGCTTATCCCCCGTTGTTTCACTGCCGAGAAGATATAATCTCTTCATCTGGCCATGATTATTCTGTAGCAGAGCGCAAACGTCCTGGTTGCCTCTGCACCTTTACCTCCTTTGTAATCGAGCAATCATTTAAGAGATTTAGCTGGTGATCCAAGCTGTTTCCCTCTCGACGACGAAGCTTATCCCCCTTCGTTTCCCTGGGCATGTAGATAGAATCTCTTTTGCCCAAATGAAGCAAGGCATCATTATATATATATATATATATATATATAATTTTTCTTGGTTTATATATATATATATATATATATATATATATATATATATATATATATATATATATATATTTTTTTTTTTTCTTGGTTTATATATATATATATATATATATATATATATATATATATATATATATATATATAAACCAAGAAAATATATAGATTATATATAATAGAACATATTTAAGAAATTTCCATCAAATTGCTCCAAAAGTTAAAACCCAAAAGTCATTATTTCAGACTTTTTGTAGGACTTATTTTCTTCCTTCTCCACCAGATTGTTCATCTTGCATGTCCCCTTCTTTAGTATCATCTGGATGGGCCTCTTCTTTAGATCATGGTTGTGAGCTTGAAGCCACTGCATGTGATTAATTATCTTGCACATTTCACGATATTCTGAATCAGCCCCCTCATCTTCAATTAATGGTTATGAACTTGAAGCCACTGATTTTGATCTCTAATAATTTCTTTCTTCTTCACCAAAATCTATAGTTGCTACAACACTTGTAACCTAGTCCTTTGATTCAGTCACATTTATTGTGTCCTTATATCCTAACCTAGACACTTGAGGTTGAGGGCGAGCACTTCATTAAAGGCGTCTCCTGAAGGGATATGAGGCACTGTGACTCATTCACACTTCGCCGTTATGCCTAGGCACGAGTCTTGAGAACACTTATTAGCCTCATTATATTTGGTAGTTCCATGAAAGATAGGATTGCTACCAATAGTAGATATCAGCCGAAAACTGCAATAATAGTCGAGAACAATGAAGAAGAAATCTTGTGGGACAATTGCATTGGGAACTTATTTTTTTCTTCTAGGAACTGCGTTTTGGGTAGAGGGGGCAAGAAGGCATGTGGGAGTTGGATCAATTTCCTCAAATATAGGTAGGGGTGAGCAACGGTTCGGTTCGGTTCAAACCGAACCGTATATATGAAAACCGAAATAACCGTAAACCGTACTTCTCAAAACCGAAAACCGAACCGTTTTTATAAAAACCAAACAAAACCGAACCGAATTAATTCGGTTCGGTTTTCGGTCGGTTCGGTTTCATGGGCCAATGTGCCGGACCTTCAATTTTTTAGCAAGATATGCCTATTTAAATAACAATTTATTTTAAAAATATGGTATTATTGTATTAATGAATTATATATTACATAGTGTGAAAAATATCAGTATATATATAGATTGAGGGTAGAGAGAGAGTGCTAAAAAAAGTACCGACAGAGAATAAGAGGAGAGTGCCCTCGGCTAAGGGTTACAAAACATTAGTATATGTAGATTGAGGATAGTTTGATAAATTATTAAATCTAAATCGGTTTTCGGTTCGGTTCGGTTATCCAGATCAAGAACCGAAAACCGAACCGTTATTTTAAAATTTTAAATTTCCAAACCGAAAACCGAACCGATAACCGAAAAGCCGAACCGTTTGTCATATTTCGGTTCGGTTCGGTTCGGTTTTCGGTTTTCAACCGTTATATGCTCACCCCTAAATATAGGGGCATGACTTATAGTTCTGAGATACGAATTATGTTGCACGAGTACGGACAACGATACGGTTAATACGGGTACGGGATACATGCATTTTCAAATATGTACAATGTAATCACCTATTTGCATGAATATTTGTACGGATATGGATATAGACACGATATATATACGGACACCATTTTTCTGTGTCAGTGCAACATAGGAGGTGATTCAATTTCTTTTGCAGAGAGGACATGTGAGAGAATGGGAGTGGGTTAGAGGGGTAGATTGGGGAGGTTGAGAAGATGAGGAAAGGATGGGGTTGGGTAAGAAGAGGAAAGAAGATAAGAAGAGAGAAGGAGAAGAAAGATGCAGAAGAAGACAAGAAGAATCCAAATGAAGATAAATTAGTATAATCAGGCTAGGAACCCTAGATCTGATGCCATGTAGAATACCACGTAGGAGAATGATTAGAAGAGAAGAATAGTCCATTAATAGTCCTTTCTCTTCCTCTCTTTAAATAGACTTGAGTTGGACAATAGTACATGTCATCAACTGATTTGAAACCAGTAACCAATAAGCTATTACATTAATTTATCTAACAATTTATTTCTATTCTACTTGTGAATTCTCCACATTTCATTTCAAATCGTTGATTCTTCTATTATCTATCAACTAATGTATTCTCAGATCATTCAGTATGTTCGCCAATGTAATGCAAGGCGTACCCTTGTAGCCCTTTTCTAACTTGCCTCCTACACCTTTCTAGTAATTTGAATGATCTGGTTCGTTTTAAACTCAGCTAGGTTGCGTGCACATGGATGTAACATGATGCAGTCAAACGTGTCTGATGTTGCTGCAGTTATTGTGCAACAGTTAAATGCATAATACCCTATCATCTCAAACTATTGTGCAACAGATAAATTAGCATGTCAAACGTGTCTGATGCACCTATCATCTCAAACTGCAGTTATTGTGCAACAGTTAAATGCATAATACCCTATGGTTCTGTAGCGAATAATTTACTTTGTTCTAACCAGTACATTAGCACAACAAATCTTTGATGTTGCTTGTTATCTTTTGTTTTTTCAAAAGGCTAACTTGCAACCAAATTCCATGAACTTTCACATTTGTGCAACTTGCTATCTTGAGCTTTCAAAATTTGCAACTTGCTACTGTGAACTGTCGAGTTTGCAAGTTAATACCATGAACTATAGCTTATTTTCAAGTAAATACCATGAACTTTTTTCTTACTTTGCAAGTTAATACCATGAATTATCGTCAGATCATGGTATTAAGTTGCAAAATAAGAGAGTTCTTTGTATCTACTTGTAAACTTAAAAGTTCGTGGTAGCAAGTTGCAAAATTTGAAAGTTTATGATAGTAAGTTGCACAAATGTGAATGTTCATGGTATTTGATCCAAATTATCCTTTTTAAAAATTCAAGTATGGATTGTTTCAGACCTTTTCTATTTAAACTTAAATTTTAATCCTGCACCACCTGCATAGTACTATTTCTGATTTACAAAGTTTTAAGTTCTAATGAGTTGTGCATCTCTTACATCATTATTTCAAGCATTTGTTTTTTTGATGTTCTGTAGTGTGATTTATTTCATATTCCTCTTGTTTAGCATTCCATCGGCGGGGCTGGAAGGAATCCTATTGGTGATATTTTGGATGATTTTATTCGTCAGAGGTATGGTGCTGAGTCATATGAACGAATAGACAGTGGGCTGGTTTTGTCGAAGAAACTAGCTGCACTAAACATGTTTAATGACAAGGAAAGGGGAAGATTTGTGTTTTTGATTGAAAATCGTGCTTGCCTTCCAAGTGTGAAACTTTCTTCAGTTGATGCCGTTATTATCTATGATAGTGATTGGAACCCATTAAATGACCTACGATCACTTCAAAGAATAAATATTGAATCTCAGTTTGAACATGTTAAAGTGTTTCGTCTATATTCATCTTGTACTGTGGAAGAAAAAGTTCTGATATTTGCGAAGCAAGATATGGTTCTAGAGAGCAATATAAAGAATGTCAGTCCTAGCAATAGCCATATGTTGCTCAGTTGGGGTGCCTTCTACTTATTTCGCGAACTTGATGAGTTCCACCGGGTTGATAACCTCAGTAAACATTCTGGAGGTTCTATTGACCTGTTAATATTAAATGATGCCATTACAAAATTTATTAGTGAGGTGGTGTTTGAAGTTTCGACACAATTACCTGGAAAATCTGATTCCTGTAGCACTGGCAAATGTTCAGTTTTGGTGGAAGCCATGCAGAGTGGAGCATCTTATTCAAGGAATATTAGTCTGGTTGGTGAGAAGGATGGAATCACCTCATTGGATAAAGATCCACCTAGTTTTTGGTCAAACTTATTGGAGAACAGATATCCAATGTGGCGGTTTGTATCGGACCAATCTCAAAGGAGCAGGAAAAGGCCCCAACACTTCGATGCTGAAACTAAAAGGGTAACTGAAGTGGAAAATGATGAAGTGAAGCGAAAACGTAAGAAATTATCTGTGAGCACGGTGGATCCAATCACCTTGCAGAATTGGCTTCAGGATAAAACAAAGGGAACTTCTATTGGGAAGGATGCCTTGGTGGATGATACCCTGCAATCATTTGTTGATAAACCCTCGGCATCAATTTCCCCACAGAAGACACTATTTAGTCCAAGCAACATGCTGAGGGAACCAGGTTGTGGTTAGAATGTGTACATCAGACTCTGATTCCTTTGGCATTATTCTTCTCCACTGCATAAGAAATTTATTTCTTTCATTCTCAACTTTTGGCTGTTAAAATTACTTAAATGAAATTATATTTGCAGAAGTGAATGATGTTAGCCGCAGTCTGCATGTTTCTTCCAATTATGATGAATCTTCTGCATCTTCGGCATTACACTATTCTCCTACTGCTGAATCTGAAAGAGGGGACAGATTGCGTGATTTACAAAGGAGCCTCCATCAGTCGCTGAAGCCAGAGCTGGAAAAATTGTGTGACGTTTTGAGACTCCCAGTAAGCATTTTATTGATGTTCATCTCTTCCAATTTTTTTCAAATCGATGTATAGTTATCATGATGCAACTGAATATATTTTCAAAGTCATTATGTAGTCTACAGCAGCACCAACAATGAACCCTTTATCCCAATTTTTTGGTCTTCTCTGTTAATGCTAACAAAACCAATATCCTTCTTTAACACTTCAAACCATGTTCATCTAGGCCTACTACTACTCCCAACGGCTCCATTAACTACCATATTGATGCTCCTCTTTACACTCTTCTTTACAGGAGCATGTATTGGTCTGTGTTGCACATGTCCACCTAAGTCGATTTCTCTCCTCAATTGATGCCATCGCTAATTTCTCACAGATATACTCATTTCTTATCTTATTGCTATTCATCCATCTTAGCATTCTCTTTTTGGCTAAACAAACTTTCTGAACGTGTTTCTTAATTTAATTGACCAACAATGATCCATAAAGCATGACCGATCTTCTAGTAGTCTTATAGAGTGTTCTAAAACACGTTAAAAAGTGGCGCTATGCGGCTAGCTACAGCCAAAGTTTTCAGTAGATGTGTGTTCTAGGTGATGGACGGTATTATGCAGGGAAAAAAATTACAGTATGTGGGGTAAAGCAGCATTATTCTACAAAATAAGAAAATCGTCTAGATTAAGGTTTAGTTATTTTTTTGTCCATTTTTTTGTTCAAAAAACGATTTTTTAGCCTGATTCCTTTTCTTTTATTGGTCAGTTTTTGGCCTGGTCCAAAAATATTTATATTGATATTTTATTTTCATATTATATTATTTTGGGTGAACTATAAACTATAATTCTATTTGTTCAATACTTGTTGTTACAGTTTTTGGTCCTTTTGAGTGTTTGCTAATTTTCTTTGTAATGTTATCCTTGTTTTATATATACATTTGGATATATAGTTTTATATGAACTTGAAAATTTTATTTTTTTAATGATAGCGTCTTTTTTCACATAAATCCCCTGAGGCAGCTGCTTAGCCGCCTCCGCCTAGGTGCTAGGTGTCTCCTTGCTGCATAACGGCTTTCTAGCGGTGTCTATAACATTGACAATCACAAAGTACTCCTGAAACACTCTTCAATTTCAACCATCCTATTTCAATTCTATGCATGATGTTCTTCTCGATCTTTCCCTCACGACGAATGATTTATCCTAAATACACTCTTAGGCATCTCTTGTCTATCCATATGGATTTCTCCTTTATTTCTCCTTGACTTCCGGTTGAAATTACATTTCATATACTTAGTTTTCTTTCTACTAATTTTAGATCCCTTAGATTCCAAAGTTTCTATCCACACTTTTGTAACCATTCTCTACACTCATCAACCAACACAATATAATCGATAAACATTATAAACCATGGAATCTCCTCCTGAATATGCCTAGTAATTTATCCATGACTATTCCAAAAAGGTACGGACTAACGTTGATGCTTGATGTAAGCTAATGAAAATATGGAATGGTTTATTATCTCCTGCAATAGTTTGTGGTCGTCGTAACTTTATCGTCAGTGTTCTAAATTGCCGCCTACGCACTAGGCGGCCTCTGGCCTCACCGGAAACCCCCTCGGCGGATTTGAATTTCAAAAATATTTAGAAAAAATTTCAGATTTAATTTTTTGATTTGAAATTTCAGATTTGAAAAGAAAAGTAGATTTGAAAAATTTTCAAATAAAATCAAAATTTTACTTGGAGCCAGACCCTCATGCTGTTGCGGTAGGCGGCGGCATTTGCTGCTGGTTGCTGTTGCTGCTGGTTGCTGTTGCTGTTGGTACGAGAGATGAAGACCAGCAAGTGCTGCTGGTACGAGATATGGAGAGGAGAGATGGGGAGGAGAGATGATGGAGAGGGGAGAGGATGTAGAGGGGAGAGGGGAGGAATAGAGGAGAGGATTCTCTCTCTCCTCGTAAAGAAACTGAAAAAAAAACTTGGGTGGGATTCTAACCTACTGCCACCCTAGGCACAATAACATAAATACATATGCTAGCCACAAGAAGACTTAAACTTTTGTGTCAATATCTTACATACAATATTTTTGTAACTATATATGTTGAAAACAAAATTCCAGTTCGGCGCCTAGGCGCCCTAGGTGCTAGGCGACCCTCCGGCGTATCGATTCCGTCTAGCAAAATTTAGAACATTGTTTATCGTACAGTTCAACAAAATTCCAGCTCGACGCCTAGGTGCCCTAGGCGCTAGGCGACCCTCCGGCGTACCGGTTCCGTCTAGCAAAATTTAGAACATTGTTTATTGTACACATCCTTAATAGTTTCAATATAACGACAAGGGACTTGTTTCTTCTTCAAACCCTACTACATTATCTTCTCACTTGATCGTAAGTTTTTAAGTCGATAAAAACCATATGTATCTCACAATACAAGATATGTATCTTACGACACGAAATGATACACTACCATTTTGTTATATTGTTATTTATTTTTTGATACAATTTGATACATATTGGCTGATAAGATACATATAAGATGATATGTAGTATCGACTTTTTTACTTGTCATATAATGTATGCTTAAGAATATGGATTCTGCAATTCAATAGACTT
>JANAVB010027799.1:5752675-5846981 GCA_029216955.1 Iris pallida | reverse complement strand
GAAGAAGCTAGAATAGGAAATAGAGGAAAATCGAGTTAGAGGACGAAACGGAGCTCGGAGTATCGGAATGAGTTGAAACTTGGCGTGGGGCAAGAAACGTGATTTAGATTTTGCGGGTAGGCTCCCGAGTGGAAATCGGGGTGTAGGGCGCCGGTATCGCGCCGTACCATTGCGTATCTTGAATATTCAAGATACCGACAATGGACCGTAACAGGACAGATGTCCACTTTACTTAGTATCTTGGTAGGTAATATATGTATAGGCTAGTACCTTACTACCCTAGGGATCGGGTCAAAATACCAAGCGTAGGTAGGCTAATTTGATAGTTGCCTAAGCTAGAATTTTACCCTTTTTAAGGGTAAAATAGGATATGGCTACGACCAAGATATGAGTTTCAAAGTCCAAGATGGACTTGGATAGGGTTGTAGAGGTTGGTAATAGTTAGAAATAGTCGCCTAGACCTAGTCTTGGCCCCGGTTGACCACGGTTGACTTTTTGGACCAAAAGTCAACTATGTGTCAACACTTTGCCCAAATTAGTCCCAATTTCCATTAGACTTGTGTAGTTGACCGAAGTCAACTATTAGTAAACACTTGACCAGTATGACTAGAGTTGACCTAGAGTTGACCAGAGTTGACCAGGGTTGACCAGTTGACCAAAAGTCAACTGTAGGCCAATTCTTGACCCCGTTTGACTTTCTTCGACTTGTTTTGACCTGTGATAACTGGTATGACCTAGGATTGACTTGGGTTGGCTTAGATTGACTTGATATAACTTAATTTGACCTAGATTGACTTGACAGGACTTAGTGTGACTCAGTGAGACCTAGTTTGACCTAGATGCATATCATTCATTGTGAATATTCCTAAACTTGTTTAAACCTAAATTAACACACAGTATTTCATATTTAGGTTCCTGATTACCGCTCTGAGCATTGATATACCATACAGCTCAGGACAGCAGGCGAGTACATTTACTAATAGTTTTTATTGTCTTGATATCTGCTATATCCGATTCAGTCGTAGTGTCTTACTTGATTCTTAGTCATGATAGTTCACGGACTAGTACACATTGGATCATGACATAAGATGTTTTCCTAGATTTCTGGGTATATGGGTACACTTTCTGTCTTGTTTCCTGTACTTGTATAGACACCGATTTCTAAGGGGATTTGCTACCCTCTTACGAAATCACGTGCCATGACGTGTCATGTCCAGATCCATGTACTATTCGGGGATGGAGAATTATTAGGGGCTATGTGATCCAAGCCACCCTGTCACATTCATGTGCTCGCGCCACTCTTCCCTCACGAAGGGTGTAGCGAGATCCTTTGCCTTGTCGTTATCCAGGTTGGCCGGCATGACTTTCCGTTGAGGTCACCGCGGATGCCGGGCCAAGTGGATAGCCTGTCCTGTCACTTATCCCAAACCGATCATATATCGCTCTAATAATTCAAATCACATTTTATATTTACTTTATCTTATCGTATATCCTGCTCTGTTCTACATTCAGTATTTTCTCACCATGCCATGATATACAGTTACTCACATGCTCTACTTGCCTTTACATTGTACCTTGATTGGAGACTAAGTTTTGCTCGGGAGAAGAGTTACAACTCCGGTCCTTGTTTGGTTTAAGGGTTGTAACTCGACTTCCGAACGGTTCATGTCACGACCCGATCCCAAATAATTGGGTCGAACCGAATCATGCCCAGCCTGCACCGTTGTTGAGACGGCGGCAGTAAGCTGTTCCATTAGCAGGTAACCACAACAACATCTATATTTGTCACAACTCAAATTCGGGAAATGAAACTTTATTAAACTTTGAAATGGAATAAACTGGAAGATGTACTGAAATAATAACAGAGTTTTGAAATAAACAACAATACTGGAAAAGAAAATCTATTATCAGCCGGCTCATCGGCCTCAGTCCCAACGTCCTCCAATGGGGACTCTGGCAGCACTACAGGGTACAGAACAGGGTCGTAGTAGCTGCTGTACAACAGCTCAGCGTCCTCAATGTTCCCTAAAAATGTTATTTCCAGTCAGGAGGGAGCAAAGTACAATTCATGCTAATTTACACAGTTAAAATAAAATAATAGAATCATGCACTTTTAAACAGTTTAGAAATGAACAGTTTTCTAGCAGTAAAACAGTGTGATTTGAATAGGCAATGAATATGACCGGCTTGGGATGTACAGTTGTATCCTATTGATACGATTCGGCTTATCCCCGTGTGTATGAGGGGTAAGCTAATACTGGCCTAAGTTACAGTTGGATGTGGTCATAAACATTACTCTATTCCCCCAGTCCCCAATCAGTTACAGTAGTTGCAGCCAGTACTCTCAGGGAGAGTTCGTATTTGCATCGTGGTTTAAACTTGTAATAAAACGATTATTAAAATAATTGTAAACTAACACAAACTATACTTGCCTCAAAATGGATTGACTGGAGAGGATGAAGACTTCGAGACGGAATTCAGAATCGTCCTCGAATTCCTACATTCGAGAAATTGACTCAGATTCCAGGTTACCAATCTAGCTACGCTAGTTGAAATCTCTAATTGAATTCTAATCCATTTTAATTCTTATTTAACAAAACACAAACAGAATTACGATTATCGGTGCGTTGAATTTTAATACGAGGGAAAAGATCATTTTAAACTTTGTATTTGGAAAACTCGTCGATACCAGATTAATTGATTAAAACTTGGTATTTTAGTAACTAAAATAAAAACTAAATTCTTATTTTAGTGAGAAATACATGATCGTTAATTAATATTAAACTTGTAAATTTTAGGTGAGAAAATCTTTATTAATTTTTATACGAAAATACTTTTATTAAATTTATTCGTATTCTACAAAAACTCGCAAAAACAGCAAACAACCAAAAACCTACGCTACCATATTACAGTTACAGAACCAACAACCAGCTGGGCTTATGCCCATTACAATTTATTTACATAAATTGAAATAAGACAGAAACTGCCGTTAGTTCTTAAACTTTATAAATTAAATAAATAAATACTAATAATAAAAATAAAGTAAATATGAACTAGTCTCAGATATGGTCCAATCGTCAACTAGGCTAATGTCTCAACGTCCGGGCGAAGCCGGTTTCGTTTGCACTTAGCCGGGGCCCATTGACCGATACGGTCGTCGCCCAAAAATCCAAATATTTAATAAAATTCCGAAATCCATTTTGAAATCATTTTAAAATATAATTGAATTTACAGAAAAATCGGCAGCATCTCCTCTGTTTTTGGTCAACCCAAAAACTGGGAAATATGCCAATCTTTTTCTTGTAAATCCCAAACCGGGAATCCCAAAATATATATATATAATAAATCCACAACCAATCCACAGATTAATTCGGAACGACCCGAAATAATTTCGGAAGTCCGAATTCAACCAAAACATCCACAACACAATACCGAAAATATCCGAAAACCAAAATATAACGAAATCCATTTTCCGAAAAGTTCCGGAAAATCCAAACAATCAACAGAACCTTTTCCGAAGGTTCCGAAGAATACGACGCCGCTAAAATCGAATTCCCGGAAGGGAATCGGGGATCATTCTCATCACAGACAGTAGAAAAATAGGACGGGACAGGGGTTATACCTCGGGTTGCTCGGCTAGAGCTCTCAGATGAATAAAAAAAGAGAAATAGAGATCCGAACAGCAACTAAAACTCGGAACAGCGCTGGACTACGCTGTCCAAAATAGCGGGCACTCGCGGAGACCCGGACAGCAGAGAGAACGGCGGAAAACAGTAGTACAGAACTGCGGTGTCGCCGAGAGACGCGGGGTCGCTGCGCCAGGGAGGGGCGCACAGGGGCTGCGGGGTCCGGACGGCCGGAGAGCTGCGGGAAAGCCGGCGAAGGCGGGCCGGAGGTCGGCGCTGGGCCAGGGGGTCGGTCGACTGGAGGAGCCGGCGGCGGGAGCTGGCTGCACGGGGAGGGGCGCCGTGCAGGGTTGGCCGGAGAGGGTCGGACGTGGCCGGGGCCCAGGGGTCGCCGGGCTAGGGCACAGCGCCGGGGGACGGGGCGCTGCTGTCGGCGAAGGGTCGGCCGGAGGGGAGCTTCGGGGCGCCGGGGTTTCGGGAAGGAGAGGGTTTGGTGTGCTGGAGTGAAGGGGGAAAAGAGATGGCTTAGGTTCTATGAGAGAGAGTGAGAGGGAAGAGAAGGGTTGGAGGAGATGGGGTTATTCTTGAGCTTCTGGAGAGTGGTGGGAATGTGGGGAGTCGAGGGAGAGATGCTCTTAAGGGAAGAAGTAGGGATGGGGAGTGGTCAGGAGAAGAGTGGGGAAAGATGTACGTGGGAGGAAAAATAGGAAATAGTGATGGTCCTTCGTGGACCAGCTCCAACATATATATATATATATTTAATTAATATATTATTAATGACCAATCAGACTTAAAGAAAAAGAGAAGGGTTCAGGTCTGGGTTCGGGCTCGGGTCTGGGGCTCGGGTCTGGTCCGCATCCCAAAAATCCATGTGGATTAATTTAGAAAAATAATTTTAACAATCAAAAATAATAATAATAATTATAAAATAATAATAATATAGAATACTAATAAATTATTTAATAAAAATTGGGTTTCACAGTTCCCAAGTCTTCATATATCTTTGTCTTGTAGTTCATTATACTGTCTCTTATAGAATTTGTCAATTCACATGGAACTGCTGTTAGTGTTGTACTTGCTCATTTTTCTGACAGGATACCGTTATGATATATTACAGATGACTCTGAGGCGGACTGCTCGACCTATTATGGGCTCGAGTTAGATGGAGTAGCCTTGGATCGTGGCCTTATAGTAGAGCCACTAGATTTTGTACTTCCAGAGTAGAGTAGGTTAGCTAGGTTTGACTGGACTGCGATCCAGCTAGCTTTATCAGACTGTAGTTCTCAATTATATTTGATACCCTGGGATGTTGTATATATCTGGGCTTGTATTAGACTGTGGACTTATTACTCTTTCATCTATCATATGTCTTTCCTTTGAGCTATCTACCTTAGTTTTATTCTGTGATTGAGACTGTATTGCTATGTCACCTCCATTCGGAGAGTATATACTGTACATGTACATTTATACTGTAGTCGTAGGTATTTGCAGACGTTATATACAGCGTTCTACTGCCGATTCTGCGACGTAGGCTGGACGTACCCACGTGCTCGTGCCCCTCATAAGGGTGCGGGTCATGACAGAAACTGGACAGGTTTGGCAAATGTAGGGGGCTGTTCTTGACTGTCATAGACAACAGGAATGCTGAAGTGGACAGTGGTGTTATCCCCCTCCCCAACACTCACAAATCACTCTCTCTATACTCTCTATATCCACTCTCAAATAATTAATCAAACACAACTCATACACCTATACACATACTCTCCTACTAACACAAACACACAACAAACCACACCATCCTTGGCCGAACCTGTGTGCCCCCCATACCAACACAATGCCACCATTCCCACCATAGTATATATCCACATATATATAGACCAATATATATATATATATATATAGATATATATATATATATATATATATATATATATATATATATATATATATTAATCTCTATGCATATATATATATATATATTAATATATATATATATATATGCATAGAGATTAATATATATATATATATATATATATATATATATGTATATATATATAAAATATATATATATATATATATATATATATACATATATATATATATATATATATATATATATATATATATATAAAATATATATATATTATATATATATATATATATATATATATATATATATATATATATATATATATATATATATATATATATATATATATATGTATATATATATATATATATCACCACATATATACACATATAGATTTAGCTAATATGATTCATTAAGATACATAGGAAAACACATTCTAAACACATAGTAAAATCTGGAATAATATTAGAATAACATCAAATCAATACACAAATAAATCTACATGTGTCCAAATAGGGCTTTCCCCATTAGGATACGATCCTACTCATAGGACACCTCTACAAGTGTCCAAATGGACACAAAATGGACTCAAATGGACACAAAACCAAGGGGGTCATTCCTATGGGTCAATACCATTCTAATGCATGAGAGAAATGAGGAAAGGAAGGGATTTATACCTCCCGGTGACTCGAATCGATCCCGATACGCCACCGACACGTAGGAATTCCAAACGGACACGAACAAGCTCCGAATCCCCTCAAACTTGAGTAGCTCCCTCTTTGTCTTGAATGGAGAAGGAAGAAAGAAGATTTGGTGAAGAAATGGAAGAATTTGGTGGAGAAATTTCTAGGGTTTGCTCTCTAGAAAAATTGGGGAAGAACAAGAGAGAGAATGGAAGAGGAAATAATAAAGTGGCTAATCCCTATCCCCTACATGTGTGGCCGACCAATAAAGGGCTTTTGTCCTATTAGGGAAAAGTCAAGAAAGCCCCCTTTCTAATCTATGGGTCAATACATGGAAAAGCTTCTAAGTCGGGGGTTGTTTAGTCATTCCTAAAACACTAATCCAAATTAATCCTAACCAAAAATAATTAGCCTAGTTACTAACTAAAATACTAACATGTGGGCCATGGCTAACTAGTGTGTGGGCCCGCTAGAGTCAACACTACCCCGGGTCCCCGATACAAGTCGGAATGAGTTAGAATTCGAACCCGACTCAAATAACCCCAAAATAATACAATAAATAAATAAATAATTCTAAAATAATTTTAAAGTGGAAAATTACCAAAATACTCCTGTTCAAGAAAACTGGGGGTGACACCAACACACTCGTGTGCTCGGGATGTCCGGGCCCACAAAACGAGTGCAAAGGTTGACCGAGATGTCCTTGACTTGCGAGATGTGATCCTTCACAAGCGCAAGAAAAGTAGGGGATTCTCTATGCGGCTCGAAAATTAACATGAAGCTTCATGCGGCTCAAAACCCAGAAATCTTCATGCGGCTCACAAAATCCAGGAAGCTTCATGCGGTTCAGAAACTTCATGCGGCTCAGAAACGTCATACGGCCCAGAAACTTCATGCGGCCCAAAAGTTTCAGGCGGTGCAGAAGCTTCATGCGATTCAAAAACCGCATACGACTCAAGAATCTTATGCGGCTCGGATAGCTCCATGCGGCTCAGAAAAGAGCCACGTGGCCCTAAGTAGTTCTCCTCTACAGCTGGCCACAAAGCAATTGCCGTATTAAATGCCCTAACGGCAGCTCTGATAAGTGACACTCTGACATAAAGTCGAAATAATGACTCTGACATGATGGCGTGTTCCTAAAAAAATAAAAAAAATCTTTGTTACAGCTGGCACGATCCACCGACCCCGAAGCTCCCTATGCGGCTGCCACGTTCATTGCGGCTGCCATGCTCATGCGGCCGCCTCCCTAATACGGCTGCCATCTTCATGCGGTTGCCCACCCTCATGCGGCCACCACCTTCATGCGACTGCTACCTTCATACAACTAGGATTGTGAAGGGGCCACCTGTATGCGGCTCACTTAGAGGCCGCACTCATACGGCTCTGTCAGACGAGATACGTGGCGATACTCATGACAGTTATGACACGTGGCTATCTTATTCCCTCGGAATTATGGCTGCTCGTAAATCATAACAACCAGATTTAGTACAATCACCATAATTACACGGATCAAATCAGATTGTTGTAATTAAGCAAATTGAACACGTGGCAGGAGATCAGAGCTTGTCATGACAAATTATGAAGATTTATTGCAATCAGCATTAATTGCCTATACGGATTTGGCACAATCAAGAATTAACTGTCCAGATGTAATACAATCAAGATTAATGGTCCAGATGATTGGCCGTCGACTTTTCAAGGGGAAATCATCGTAAACCCTAATGATCATACCCTCACTTCTATAAATAGCAAGGTGTCATTCCCTTGCAAACCCCCTGGAGACCCGGAGAACTGGAGAAGGAGAATTCCAGAGCGAAAGAGACTCTCTCTACCCGGCTGGACACACAGAGAGACAAAGGCACGCACAGAGGATTCTTCCCACGCATCCCGAGAGCATTTCTTCACCAGAGCCAAGGCTACGTCCGATCGTCCAAGGAGTAAGGCAGAGCTGCCGTCGCTTTCCCGAGCCTCTACCGTCACCCCCCAGAATCAAAAATAAACAATCGTACTTAGACTGTTGTACCTAGGTTTTCGTCCCTAGGCTTTCTTTGTACGAGCGAGTTTGTATTGTGAGTCTAAGTTCAGTCCTCCTATATAATTGTTCTGTACTTTTACAATCAATGGCAAACAGTCGGCTTCATTCACGCCCAAGTCTAGCAACGATGGGACTTACTTTAACTGTAGTAAGAAGGGCCACTTCAAGAAGGACTGCAGGTCCAAGTCAAAACCATGATCAAAAGAACAAAATAAGCTTAACTTGATTGCTATGATTTTGCAGGTTGACTCACCTGGTATAGACATAGATTAGTGGGTGGACACGAGTGCATCATGTCATGTGTGTTCGAAGGCGGAATTGTTAACTACTTACGATGTAACATTCCATCCCCAAAATACGTAGAATTAGGAATACATATACATGCTAACTAGTGGACTCCAGCCCAGCTAGAATACGTATAAGCTATCTTGGTATATAAAACCTATCTATCGTATCACCTATTATATCTATCTCAATCCAATAAGTAATATCAAGAATAAATAATATGTGTCATGGTCTGCAGTCCAATAACATATGTTTGAGTAGACCCAGATAACAATATTGGTATATAAAACTAGGCTAAAGAGCAAAATGCAAGCAATGGATAAAGTATGAAATCACGAGAAATACCTGAATTGGATATAGTCTAAGCCCATTATTTTGGTTGTATTTTTATTATTTGTAACTTAAGCCCATTAGAAACCCAAACTCGAAACCCACCCCTAAACCCTTTCAACCCACGTCCCCCTCTCCCCCTAGTCCCGCGCGTGAACCCCCTCCCCAGCCGGATCTGGAAACCCACAGAGAGTTTAATTCAGAAACTCTTCTTCTCCACAGAACATCCCAAACTCCTCCACCTTCCCAAACTTCCCATAACTCTTTCATCGCTCCTCCATTTTCGATTCTGAAGCCATCCCCGCACTCCCTGCGATGTCGCGATCGCATCGACACCGCACTCGCCCTCTTTTCGTACCGATCCCCGACCGGCAACTCGGTACCGCTGCTCCTCGCAGCACCCGTGCGGCAGCCGCCCCCAGCGCTGCAGCTTCCTGCAGCCCTCCGCACGGCCTTCCCCTGGCCGGTAGCGCCCATCCGGCGACCCCCCCGATCGGCAGGGCCTTCCGTGCGGCTTCCCCCGACCGGTAGCGCCCTCCGCGCGCCCCCGTGAGCCCGGAGCAGGCTTCCGTCGCTGTCCTGTCGTCCCGTGCGCCTCCCGCACGTCGTCGTTTCCTGCCTGCTCGTGTCCGTGCCGTGCCCGCGTACGCTCCGAGTCTGAGGCATCCTTTTGGTGCTCCGTCACAGCCTTCGGTAATCCCGCAACCTTCTGTTAAATTCACAGAACCATTCCTGTTCCGGAATAGCTAGTTTAGTTATTTTTCTATTTAGTTCAGTAATAACTGTTAGTATTAGTTAGATGTTATCGTTAATTGTTAGATTAATGGTTAGAATTTGACTACATAAATTTTGACTAATGCCGTAGTAGGTTACTTTAACTATAAATTCATTATTATCATTAATTGATAATTTAGCTTCAAAATAGTAATTAAACAACAAAAGCATTTTTTATATATAAGAAACGATATTATAGGCAAAAACCTTATATAATTACGTTTTAAGTAAAAATGCGTATTTTAGTGTTATTAACCGTTATTTTATGGAAATGAAAACTAGAATTGATAGCATATATTTTCTAATAAAATCGTAATTTTGCTAAAATGAGGTTTATGCAAATTGTTATTAAAAATGATTTTCTTTACTAAATAATAGTATTAGTAAGATATTTCGTAAATGTTATTTAGAAAATAATTAAACTAGATTTCAAATAATTCCGATTTTTATGCGATATTTTTTATTAAAATAATGTACGATAAAAACCGCTACTACTTTCATAATATTCCAAAAATATATTATTTTTTGCCCTATTTACAAAATACTAATAAAAAAGTTTTACCAAAATATTACATAAATAGATTGTTATTTTGCTAATAAAAACGACAAATTTTTATAATTAGCGTAAATTTACGTTAGTGGCTTTATTAGCCAATCTTGGAATAAGTTCTAAGGACAGATTTATGTTAATGTAGGCTCGGATCCTTGAACCTTAGCCGATACCTTTTTAGCCGTTGCTTTCCGCACCGAGGATACAACCAAGACAAGTTTCATATCTTTCATGTCTGCATTTTATTTAATAATTAAATGTACTGCATCAGTAGAATCATGTATTATAGTGACACTGATTCACAGTGGATCCCTCTCGGACTCTACATCGATGGATGGATTGATTGATTGTCGCATTGACTCGAGGATTGATTAGGGGAGTAGTATAACATCTGTGACCAAAGCTATTATTTACCGATTGCCTCTCTCGCGCTAACCCCTACCGCATAAGGGGTTGAGCCGTACCATATACTATCGTTTTGGCTAAAATGCTAGTATACATATTGTCTATATCCAGTCGGTCACAGATTCTGTTATATACTCAAAACACTATTGTATAATTGTATCATTGTAGTTCCTGAGAATATTGCTTGTTGTCTTTTTACTATTATTTAGCAAAATATATAATGCTTTTAAACTGTCTTATATTTTATTTATTATTATTTAGAATGTTAGATGTGAAAATATGTTCTTGCTCCCTCCTGACTGGAGACCAACATTTTTAGGTGACTGCGACGGCGAGGATCACGTGACTGCGACGGCGAGGATCACGCCTTTAGCTTTTTCTACGGACCTGGTCCGAACCCTGACGAGGTAGCTGAACCTGACCAGGGAGCCCCAGAGTTTTAGTTGTACCTTGATTTAGTTATTTCTCTTTGTTGCAATAATGACTATGTATTAAATGAATGCTTGTTTTGTTTGTATCTTCATTCAGACCAGTTTCCAGGTTAATAAAGTATTTTTCTTTCTGCTTTAGTTTTGTCTGCTTGAATTCACTACTAGATATAGCTTACTGTCGCCGTCTCACAACGGTGCAGGCTGGGTTGGACCCAGTATATTGGGATTGGGTCGTGATATATAGCAACACTACCATGATCGATGAACTACTCCTGCATGATCGACTACCTGGAGAGATTAAGGATCCTCAGATACTACCAAAATATGGCAGATTTGTGACGAATTTAGCGACTCCATGAACGGACGTCGCTAATTTTTGGGCATTTAGCGACGTGGTAATGTGCCGTCGCTATTCGTCGCTGTTGGCGACTAATAGCGACGCATAGCGACATTAATTTATTAAATCCTTGGAAGGAATACAGCCTGGTCTCAAACCTCTTAAATGAGTGTTGTATTTCTCAGAAGTACTGTAAAAGATGTCCTTGTTCTGCGGACCCATTCTATAACAAATTCTTTCGACTCTGGCATGTTGGATTTGAGTTAGGTCCCATGACATCTTTTGGGGGTAGCTCGCAAATTCATATTGAGATAAAGCCATAGACCTCGATATTTCTGTGAGGTATATGATTTTGTCTCCACATTGGTATATTCTGTCCTCTTTCCTTGTCTTGGCCTGGAAAGTCTTCTTGATGGCATCCCCAAATAAGAAAGCAGGCTTCTTGTGGACCATACCATCAATACTTTCAAGGGGTTCCCCGTTCATTAAACACAGCAGAGTATGACTTTCTTGGGCCACATGAATGGTCTTTCGTGCTTCAGGGCCATCATACTGAGGAAATGAAACATGGGATAAATTCTTTTTATACTTTGGGACATTAAATGCTGAAGTAAATCTCTCAACATGAGGATCTTTCCTGAGATCAACTGCAAAGAAATACATGAACAAAAGTTAGAAATAACAAGAGTGTGCAACAATCATAAATACAAAGAGCTATCCTTATGATGAGCAACAATTAGGTTGCACAATATCCTGGCTTGCGCAACAATTAAGTTGCGCAACATCCTGGATTGCGCGATATTTTGGGTTGCACGACATTTTGGGTTGCACGACAACCTGGGTTGCACAACATACTGAGTTGCACAACATCCCAGGTTGCACGACATACTGGATTGCGCAAAAACTTGGTTGTGCAATATTCTTAATTGTACAATAACTGAGTTGCGTAACAGCATGCGCAATACAGTTCGTAAGAACGAACGGTACCCAAATAAGTAACCACACCCGAATAAGGGGTGGCGCAGAGTCTGTGATGCGCCAAACACTCTAAGAAGAGGGGCGCAAGTCAATTTAGAACCAAGTCGGCCACCATGGTCAAAGTTGTTCGTTCTCGGTCACCTTCCAGAGCAGGGTTAGCCATCTCTCATTGTGAAGAAGGAGGTGCATACTGCTGCACGCGGGATGGTGGAGCACGGGTTGAGGATCTAGCAACACTCTTCTCTTTGTCGGCGACGGTCTTCTTGGGTGCCATTACGTCGAAGAGATGGTCGGAGAGAAGATCGAAAGAGCTCAAGGAATTTTCTCAGAAGATTAAAGCAAAAGTGAAGAGTTCAAGTCGGTTAACAAGGGGTTATTTATAGCCTAAAACAGAATCCTAACAGTCACCCCCAGTTGCACATAAAAATTATAATAGCTTGCAACAGACTGCGCGAGATAGGCGCAACTTGACTCAGTAATTGCCATGATTCAAAGTATTTCGAAGTTTTGTGACATTTCAAAATTCGAAAACTTTGAAGGGGGTCTTGTAGAGCCTAAAAATCAAGTTGTGCCATGTTTGTACTACTCAGCAATCAA
This sequence comes from Iris pallida, assembly GCA_029216955.1. Taxonomy (NCBI): domain Eukaryota; kingdom Viridiplantae; phylum Streptophyta; class Magnoliopsida; order Asparagales; family Iridaceae; genus Iris; species Iris pallida. Next base: position 5,834,080 of record JANAVB010027799.1, on the reverse strand, counting down.
GTTGCGCCTAAAAAATTAAGTTGCGTCCCTGTTATGAAGCCCAGAGATCAAGTTGTGCCACTGCTCAAGTTGCGCCATATATCAGATTGTATCCAATCACATTTCGCCTAAGCCTACATGGCACTTGACAATAATTATCATCATTAACTGACAGCACTGACAACTGACAACACGTTAAACAAAGAAAATCTCTTCGAATCCCGTAAAGCGTGGCACTCGAGATGATTTGTTGTCATTTGATGACAGCTGTTCCACGCACTCTGCAAGTTGTGCCTAGGCGCAACCTGAACAAACTCTCCTCACAGACCCAAATGCTGCCACGTGCCTATGCACTAAGTTGCGCATAGGCGCAACCTAATCAAGCGCAGTTTGACTCGTTGACTGAAGCTCGTGCAACCTGATAAAGTTGAGGCAACTTACGTTCTAAAGCAGGATGACGTGGCGCACATGCCACTAATCTCTCAAAATGTATCCACTACTCTGTACACGACCATGCACATTTCAATCATATGATGCCACGCGTCTAAATACAGTTAGTACACGTTCGAGTAACTGAATAAAAGTTGGCACAACCTGAAGTTGGCGCAACCTAAAGTCGCACAGTTCAACCTCACTCACATCAGAATAACTGCTAAAACAATTATTTCTAGAACTCTATAAATAGAGTTTCCAATCATTATCAAGGCATCAAAGATCAATAGTTCTTGCAAAAGTGCTGCTGCATTCTCCAGAGGCTTTAGTCTTCAAGTTCACATAGTCCAAGGGATAAAGCGATCGTCTTCTGATCGGATTCCTAAAGTTGTACTTTCCCAGAATTCATTATACTTTGTACGATTCTTTTTAAGTTTAGAATAAACTTTTTGTTTTTGTAAACACCCCTTTTCATATATTCGGTTTCTCTCTCTCTCTCCTCTTCATTGCCTTATCTAAAACCTCTCCTACTTCATTCTCTCCAAACCCTAACCCTAGAATTCTCAATCTAGTGTGGTTTTCTTCCCCAAACTCAAGAAGAATAGCTTTTGCATCATTCTCTTCCATATTCCACTAATCTCTTGAGGTATAACTCTATCTTTTTCTCCATCTCATATTTCAAATTTCTATCATTATCAATGGCTCCTAGGTTGTTCAATAGAGGAAAGAGGACTAGAATCGAGAGTGCTTCCTCATCGAACCCTCCTCCTCGAGATGATCAACCCATTCATCCACTTTTTAATGCACCACAACCCAATGACCCCAACACATTCGATGATCGAATTTTTGTTTCATTGGAAGCATCAAATGAATGGTTCAATAATTTTTGTTCACGGCCTGTGTACGTGGGTCATCCTATCAATTTTACTATATTTTCTTGTTATGACTCATTATTTCATGATTTTTGTCTTGATGAGTTAGTTTCTACAACTATACTTATATATTTGAATACGATCCAGATGTTTTACTGTAATCTTACTTTTGATGACACACGACTCTATTCTCGTGTCGCCGGGATCGACATCTCTTTCGATAATTTTGAACTTATGGAATATCTCGAGATTCCGGAACCCAACTCTTGGGAAAAACTTGTCGATGCACGCAAGTTTTAATTTTCCGATGGGTCGTCCCTTGAGAGTTTCAAGGACGATTTGTGTACTCCAAACACACGTCCACACAAGTTACTTGTAAAATTCCTTAACCTATATTTCTACGAGCTTCATCGTATCGTCTTCTCCACGATCTTGCCCAAAGCGGGATCGACTGATGAAGTTTCTTATTTTGAGATCTCTGCCCTCTATCACCTTCACTTCCATGTCCCGTTCAACCTTCCACACACTATGATGGACTGGATGATTAGTGCAAGGAAGAGGCCTCGATCATTGGTCTATGCTCTCTATTTGTCGATGGACTTTCGTGCATTTCATGTTCCTCTAGATGAGTGCCAGTTCCTTCTAGTCCCTGCCTTTCTGTCTAAGGCAAGGCGACTTCTGGCAGCTGTCGAGTCTTCCGTTGAGTCCGAGCATTTCGGGTTTGATGCTCAGGCTGATGCACCTGCTCTTGGGTAACATGCGCCCGTACCTCCTGCTACTCTCGAGTCTATCCAGGCCATGCTTCGCGATTGTTTCATATTGGAGGATGACAGCTGGACCCAGCTTGACTATCGTACCACTTTGCAGATGAGTGCCATCAGCAACTCATTGCATGACATCAGGTACACTATGTCTCGGCATCCCTCTATGCCCCTTTCTATGGAGTGGGATCTATCTTACGTCGGTTACCGTATCGATGACCCTTAGGTCATACGATATCTGGATCCGGATGCAGCTTTCGTGGATCTTCGTCGTTTTGATACTGATCCATCTGACGTCGCTGGACCATCTCGCGCTCCATGATGGATGTGGTTCCGTACCTGCTGCTGCTACTGATGATCTTATTTAGTTTTATGCATTATAGACTTATGATTATGTAGTTTGATTTTTTTGTATGAATACATTTTCAGTTTTTGTGGATATTTAGATTTTATCTGTAGTTATTATATCATTATTATTGTGTGCTTGCCAGTTAATCTTTTATACAGTCTATTGCCTGTCTGTGTTTGATATTCATATTCATAATTGATAAATGCCAAAAGGGGGAGATCTATTTGATATTCATTCATATTTCTATCATATTGTGTGATATCTATGTTTTGGAGGAGATTATGTATATCAGGATAAGACACATTGGTTTACAGAGAAGCTATGTTTATGGGGGAGCTACTATTACGGGGGAGCTACTATTACGGGAGAGCTACTGCATTCTATGCATGTCTACTCCTTTCTACTCCTTTCAACTTGTGTCCAGGTATGAACATTAAATATACAAATATCGTTTTTGTCAATTATCAATATGGGGAAGATTGTTGACTCAAATAACAGTCAACCAAATATTGACGAATTGACAATATGATACTTGTCATAATTCAATATGACACAACAAGACAGAACTCAGTGCTTGACGAACATCGTCTTTCTTCTGCAGCATACTCGTTTTGGAGTTTGTAATATTTTATATTTATTTGAGTCTAGCAAAATGTAAACTGAGTAGCACTGGGTATTCTTGGCTTAACCCTTATCCCCAAAACAAATCCAAAAGATCCACTAAGCCAAAACTAGCCCACATAGGCCCATTGAACTTTCTGTCAGCATGGAGACAGAGTTCGGGCCGAACTCTGCCTCTCCCCTAAAATATAGGACCCTAATTTTTAGGGTTTGCTATATGCTAGTTGTCCAACGGCCAAAAATTTGAATTCTTGACACATAATTCTGGCCGAATTCTGCCTATCCCAACTAGTATAAATAGACCTTGAATTATCTCATTTTCAATCATCCAATTATCTCTTCTTCTCTTCTCTATAAGCCTCATACAAGCCTTAACCTTCTCATCTACTAGCCACAAGCTTCCTAAGCCTAAAAGTGCTCAGTGCTATTCAGTTAGGAGTTTGTGCAAGAGTCAAGAAAGTCGCTTGGAAAATTTCAAGCATCGCTACAGCGATCTTTGTAAGAAATTGACGTGCTATTCTGAAGAAAAGGTACGGGGTGTAACTACTATTTCACAAATAGTAGATTTAATCCTGAGTTAGAGTTCTCAGACTTGGACTAGTCCTCCACGAGGAAAATCAGGTTAAAAACGACTGTGTTTGCGTATGCTCTCTTGATCTTTTTATTTCCGCATTTACTACTCTGATTATTTACTGTTGGTGAAAAGAGTTTAATTTTTATTTGGGTATTTTTGTTATAAACTCTATTCACGTCCCTCTAGAATTGCCTACCTGTTCTTCACATGCAACATCTATTCTTCAGGTGCTCGTTCACGTGGAGTATTTGGTGCTCGCGGGTAGGAAATTGCAACTACAGATCAGTGGGGAGAAGGATATAGATAGCCTGATTCGTGATATTATCCTCTTCAATTAGATTTACTTTCTACTTTTTTATTACCTTGCATTGATAATGTTGCTTGAATGACTTGCAGGTTTAACAAGTCAATGAGAGACCCAAGCTCCATGAACATATCACCCAGGAGCCAACTGAAGTTCATTTACATGAAGGCATTGGTTCTTCAACGGGACAAATGAACGTCCTTGTAGTGAACCAACCATACTTGGTGGCTCAACAACTATATTTTATTAGGAGTTGCATATGACTATTTTCGTAACAGTTATAACCGTTACCAAAAAAATTTTGAATATTTTTTTTTTACTTTGTGTGTGTGTATATATATATATATATATATATATATATATATATATATATATATAAACTTATGTCAAATTTATTTTCTACATAAATAATATATAAACATCAACCAAATTTGTTAAGAAATTAAAAAAATACCGCTAGTGAAGGCCCCATTATAATTAAAAGCTTAATTACATGTAAACTTAAATTATTATAACTAATACTTATAAATTAATTATTCTTTTATTAGTTACTTGGAAAAGAAAGATGCAGCTCACAATTCCGATTAGAAAAGTCGCAGGATGTGGAAAATTAATCTATGATTAAATGTAACCATATTTATTAATAAATAGTCGATAAAAATAATTAATGTTAAGCCTTTTTTTTGGCTAGCATGTAAAAGAAACATTGAGCTATAAAATATAAATATTAATGATAGAATAAAATTCCCATTTATTATGCTAAATAATATTTTTTATTTAAAAAATTCAATAATTATTCTCACTCACTCACTCACTCACTCACACACTCTCTCTCTCTCTCTCTCTCTTATGAGTTTTCTCTACAATTTTCCATTCTCTACAACTAAATATAATGTTCTAGTCTCAAAAGGTCACATCAAGTGATTAATAAGTTCAACAACTACATGCACAACACAACATCTACATTCCATGCTTAATTCTCTATTTAACACCATGACCATATACCATCATTCCTTTTCTTCTAGAATTAAGGAAAACACCTACATGCACAGGTGGCCCACTATGTTTCAACCTTCAAAGGTCGATGCAAGCGTACGTTGTAGTGGATGCAATAGTGGAGGAGGGACAACGGTCCTGAGCGTGGGAACGACCACCCGATTCACTCCTCAATAGAGAGGTAGAAGTTCATATTTGATCAAAATAATAGAAACACATGAATAATAGAAAACACCTAAAGTAGGAGAGAAACGTTTTAAAATTTTACCAGAGGAAGTAAGCGTAGAAAGAAGTAGAAGAGAAACAAATATGAGAAAGAAAAAAATAGGATATGATATCAGTATTTATGACTATATATTTCTGGTGATGATATATATATAAATAAAATAAAATAATAAAAACTTCAATATCTACCGATTTGAGATGTTTATAAAAATACCAAAATTATGCTACACCAATTTTGAAAGGTTTTTGAGCAAAACAAAACTAATGTATGGAAAACGAGGATTAAATCGAATCAAAGGAGAGCGCAAGCCCTCTACGATAAGCAAGTTGGAAAAACTAGATTAGTAGATTGATCAAAGAGAACTGAAAGTATAAGAACAACATAATCGAAGAAATTTGGAAACCAATTGCTCATTTATTTGCATCTCTAGATAGTGAAATAATTTTGTATATATAAGCATTGAGAAGCACTTGAAACTTCCCATATTCTCATCCATGCATCAGGATGAGAATAATTTTTAGTCAACCTACACGATAAGGCCATATATGGATTGTGGTGAGCAACGGTTCGGTTCATTCCAGTTCAAAATATATCCAATATATAAAAACCGAAATAACCGTAAAATCGTATTTCTCAAAACAAAAAATTGAACTGTTTTTATAGAAACAGAACAAAATCGAACCAAATTAATACGGTTCAATTTTCGGTCGGTTCCTGGCCATGAGTCGAGCCTTCAAATTTTACCAAATGAACCAGTTTAAATAACAAATTATATGCTCGATTTTCGGTTACCAACCATTATATTATATGCTGCACTCCTATATATGGATAGGATTTTTTTGAATATCAGGTCCAAATCAAAAGTAACAACCACCATACCTGCACAATTTTGTGGCCCAACAAACAAAACTATAACTCCAACAGGTCAGGCCCAACACGAATCTCAAAGCCCCAGCAGCCCGCAGCGCAAATTTCAAAACCTAAGAGGGGTTATTTGCACAACTCCACCATTGATTTCCGAGGCGATTCCCAACGCATCTCTCATTCCTACTCCCACTTCTCCTCTTTCCTCTCCACCGCCCGCCGTCCTTCTCATGATCGAGCCCGTCGATTGTTTGTAAGAACCCCCCTCAAACGTTTTTTTGTTTGCATAAATCCCCTCTGCTCTCTCCTCCTCCTCCCCCTCCCCCTCCCCCTCTTCCTCTAAATCCCGCAATTTATAATTTTTGCTAAGGTGTAATTTGCTTATATCCACTTGCATGTTCGATTTCCCTCTCGATCTCTTACGAATTAGGGTTTCCCTCATGTAGCGGTCTCAGTGACGATGTTTTCTTCTTTCGCGAAATATTTTCGGGTTTTGGATTTTTAGGGTTTGTTCTCTGGGTGGGATTTTGGGGGGGGGGGGGGGGGGGGGGGGGGGTGAATTTGGGAAAACTAGGATTTTGGAGAGGTTTTTGGTTGCCTGGAGCTTCGGCATTGTTGTTCTGGTGATGGTACAATTATGGTTTGTGTTTTTATTCTTTTCATGCATTTGTGTATATTTGATTGAAAGTGTAGGCGTTGGGCCTATAAATAATGCATTTGGTTGACGCGGAAAATTGTTTCTTTTAATATGAACACGATGATCCATTGGTTTCTCGGCGTCTAAAAGTATGATCTATCTAAATTGGTCGAGTACGTGGTACTAAATCGTTGGGAGGATCGAAATATTTTGCTAGCCCATCTGGGGTTTTACAGTGTAAAGTAACTAGAAGCCACTACATGAAGGAACTCCAGGATTTACAGAAAATCCTTCTCGGTCTGAGGGGTGGAAACCCTGTAATCCGCCATCCGAAGCTTGAGGAATGAGGATCATGCAAGTATATAGGAAAGCTAACATGTGTAGAGAATGTTCTGCTGTTTGGTAGGGCATTAGATGGACCCCTAGCTTGACGAATGACAAAATTGTCGTCAAGGGAAATGTAGTTTAGATTGCTTGTTTAGCTTCTAAGTCGTTTTCATATGCTTGTTCTGATCAACTACTAGTTTAATTTTTTAAAATTCTCACGATCTTTTCAATTATGAGTTTCCACCAGATAAAAGTAGGCTGATATATCTTCTTTTAAATGTAAGTGAGTTGCCAGTGAAAATAAATGGCTACTGGTACTCGATCAGGGCGGGCACAGAAACCCGAAGGAGACAACAGGATTTACAGAAAATCCTTCTCCGTCTGAGGGGTGGAAACTCTGTAATCTGCCATCCGAAGCTTGAGGAATGAGGACCATGCAAGTATATAGGAAAGCCGTAAGGGGTCACTATAACATGTGTATCGAATGTTCTTCTGTTTGGTAGGGCATTAGATGGACCCCTAGCTTGACGAATGACAAAATTGTGTTCTTGCTTTCTGTTCGTCAAGGGAAATGTAGTTTAGTATTGCTTGCTTGATTTTAGCTTCCAAGTCGTTTTCATTTGCTTCTTCTGATCAACTGCTAGTTTAATTTTTTTTAAAATTCTCACGATCTTTTACTATGAGTTTCCACCAGATAAAAGTAGGCTGATATATCTTCTTTTTAATGTAAGTGAGTCGCCAGTGAAAACAAATGGCTACTGGTACTCGATCTGGGCGGGCACAGAAACCCGAAGGAGACAACAGCTCAAGGAGTGAGAGTGTTGCGGGGAAGGGAAAATATGCTAAAGGTGCAAGTGCTTCTGGCTCAACGGCGACCAGCATGAAGACTAGGGTCGAGTGTAGCACTCCAAAGGATGTCAAAAGTTCGACCACTTCTGGTTCTGCAGCTACTGATTTGTCTAGTTTGAGAAGGTCTGCCAGGGAAACACCCTCTAAGAAGATGAGGGAACCAAGTTCTAGCTCACGGAAATCGCAGAGACTTGAAAAAGAATCCACGTCAGTTCCTTCAGACAAGAAGTTGGAAAAAGTAGATAAGAAACGGCCACGTAGTCCTGTTAGAAGGTCAGAAAGAATTGAGAAGCATGGGACTCCTGGTTCTTCCTGTTCAAAGAAAGCCAAGAAATCCCCAAGTTCTCGAGAGAAGAAAAAGGACGTCGAAAGCGAAAAAACTACAGTATCAAGCACCCTGGAACAGATCAAGAATAAAATACGCGGATCCTCAAAAAAGAAGAAGAAGATGAATGCCCGTTGCTACAGAGCATTGCTTTTGCCTTCAATAAACAAAGATAAATCTGCAGGTATGCTTATTACATATGAAATCCATTTTTGTCATCTCTCATTGCTTCAACTGTTTACATCACATAGCATCTTTGTAAGAGAGTCGTATCTAACCTTTTCTTTAGTCTCTTTAGGCCCACATCTAATAGTTTGCCATGAGATACACCTCACCTCGCTCGCCTCGCCTCAGCTATATATATGGAGCCAGGCCTCCTTAATAGAGTATCCTATTATTCTCTCTCTCCTATTATTCTCTCTCTCTACAGGTCTAAAACCTAGACTACTTGATGCGGTATTAATTAAAAGCCTTTAGGTTCTATTCTATATGCTATGTTTTACAGCTCCTCGTAGTCTAGGGTATCTTGGAAGATGCTACTTGGTTTCATGAGCTTAAACCGCATGGCCAAAAGGTAGGTCTACTACCTGCCAACTTGTTCTCTAGGTTTTGTGGCATGTCCCTCTGATGCTACTAGCATTGACTAGGAATCTAGCAACAACATGGAGAGTTGACATCAGGTTGACAATCGGTCATAAAAACTTTTGTCGGTTCTTTTGTGGAGCTTCCTTATGCTCCATAGCAGACCCCATCCATTTCTGATGGGAGAAGGCTTGGATGGTGATGATGATGCTGTCTTTCAGCTGTTTTGCTTGTATTTGTTTCTTGTTAAGATTGCTCTCTTCATTATTAATTTCCTTTTGCTTTATTTGGTCTCTAGATGCTGACAACATGAACCTAAAAGATGATACTACCTCAAGAAGGAATATCTGTGACTCAGGATCCGTCCAGACCAGTGGTTTTAAGCAAGTGCATAAGGATGGAGATGAGTGCAATGGAAGAGAGAAGGGGAAAGTCAGGTGGAAGCATTCTGATAATAATAGTAAAGAAGCTTGGGAGATATCCAGTTCTGGTTCGAGAGAGCATGCTGAGTTGACCTTGGAAAACAATGAAAGGAGGAAAGCAATTCGTTTAAGAGGGAAGAGAAAATTCAAGGAAAGATCACCTGTTTCTAATTCCAGTAGTAGTTTTCAACAGTTGTCCCGTGAGGAGAAAGAGATCTATGGTGAAGATAACAGACTTAAGTTGGAAGCTCATGCATTGGTAGCTTCCACTTCTGAAGGAAAGGCCCTAGCCACCGTCACTAGTACAGAATTTGGTGGTGATTTTGGAGGTTCCAAGAGCGAGAAGATGGCTACCGATCTAGATTCTGATATCTCAGTAACACCAGCGAATATAGAGTTCGCTCATCCAGACTCTTCTACATTTAGTTCATCCCCCATTCGGTCCAAAAGTGAAAATATGAAGCAGTGCAATGTTTGCTTTAAACCTCTGAGGTATCCTCTATCTTATTCTTTATGGCATCTGCATTTTGTAAGACAGTAGATGCTATTATCTCTACGTGTATTCCTGTAACTTGGGTTAATCAACTACCTTCACGTTTTGATTAATGGCCTCATCTTGTAGTTTGAAACCCACATCAGAAACTTCTTATATGATAGGGTTTTCAAACTAATGGAAGTTTTTGATATGAGTTTCAAACTGATGAACGGTTTTAAACTAGCGAAGGTTTTATTATGGATTTCAAACTCATAATAGTTTTTGATCTCTCCGATGTTACTGGTGTAGTCCGATTTCAAGGCTGTAAATTCAATAAAGACCACTAGAAGTTTGAGTAATAGAGAAGAAATATCATCAGATATATGAAGGAGAAAAAAAGTTGTATACAATATCTAAGAGAAATCATAACTTTGTCAAATATTCAAGACATACAAATTTGACTCTAATTCCTTATAGTCCAATTTCACCAATATTAGATTGTCGAAAAGTATTTATAAAAGGAAAAGTGACAACTGTTGATGATCATGTGACTGCAAGTTGCTGTTCATGAGAATAGGAACCTCGGATATCACAGTATGCAATAATTTCCTGTTACTGTTCATGTGACTGCAGGTTTCTCAAGTTAATAAACCTTGGACTCCTGTATCTTGCTATCATATCTTACCCTATTTGACCCAACCATTTTTTATTTGTTTCCTTATTTTCCAGTTCCACTAATAGAACCTCATATTAATCACTTGCCAAAAAATAATCCTTTGATATAAATAACCTCCTATTACGAGTAAATCTTAACTGAAGCCCAAAACGTACCTTCCCCCCTTTTAATTAAATTGACTAAACTCTCACTGGATTAATCAGTATACTTACACTTTACTGTGGTTATCTTGTTGAATATCGTCATTTTGTTCCTAGCTGGAGTTTCTGCAATTTTGATGTGAAGATGCTATATAATTTTGGAATTCGTTGTGGTGCCCCCATGATTGATATCCTTCAACAATCAATTTATAGATAATTAATTTGGTTGATCTGAAGCAGCAGTGAAAAATCGAGATTGCTCATATGGTCAAAATTTTGTCAAGACTGCTACTCGGTTTGGATATCCTTGCTTTATTTCTTGATGGGACAGTCATCAATTGAAGTCTCATGTTGACTTTGAAGGATGATCTCTTTGTGAACTTTCAACAATTCATAAATTGCAGTTTAGAACAAGCCTTTTCATTACGATTGAAACTTCGGGCTTTAGAGATTGGACAATACGTGTAGACATGCAGTCTCTGTTGAAGCTTCACTGCACAAAAATAAACTAATTGCAAATTAAATTTTTAGCATCTATGTTGCTTTTAAATAGACCTTCAGTCACCTCCTAAGTTTGTCTGCCTCATCTCATGTTCTAGAATTTTAAAAATCTCTTCATCAGTTCCCATAATGAAAATTCAAAGGACGGAAAAGGACCTTATTGATTGACAGAGTAATGAAAAAAGGAATCTGAGACAAGTTGCCATTGACCAATGTTATCTTACGTGCCTTCATTACTTGCCTGGTGTCCATGACTGTTTACCAGTTAGTTGGACTACTCGACACCTATTAGTCAAAAATAGACGGCAACTTGGAACTTCTGCTTAACTGGGCAACGACATATTACTTGGCTAATCCGGTTTTTAGAACACTGACTCAACTTTTGTAGGTTACAAGATGTTGGATCATGAAAGAACAAAAATTGTGGAAGAGATAAGAAGCATATTGAGAAATACAAAAAAATGAAGAGAAATGTATTTTAGATATGAAAAACTAATCAAGTATATTGTTACCTAAATCAAAATGTTTAGCCCTGCTTTCAAACAAGTTTTGTTTGTTTACTTATAGCACAAACTACTAAGAGGACAAAAAGCCTAAACTGGACTCTTGAAAAAAGATATTAGTGGTCTTCTATGTTGCACAGACATGGATACGACACAACACGGTAAGGACATGGCAACGTACACAACACCTAATTTGGTGTCCTAGTGTATTTTGGAGTGTTTTATATGTGTCCGACACGACGAGCCTAGATTTTTGGAGTATCCATGCTTCCTAGGGTGGTCTGGAACTATGAGTTATTTTTCACAAGAATAGTAGCTGATGATATGTTACTTTAACACACTATAGCATCCGATCATATTCAACCAAATAGAGCCCTCTTTTTTTTTTTAATCAAACACCTCTTGGATGTGCATTTAAAATACAAATCAAGATTCACAGTATCGGTATCGGAATTGGTATCAGACTATTCCTATGAATATTGGTATCGGCAATATCGGTAGTATTGGTGGTTTCAGATCGGAGTATCGAATTTTTTGGTATCGGAAAACAAATAATTATTAATAAATTATTTACATTTTAGAACATATATTTTATACATTTAGGCATAATTTTAAGTATTTTCAGTGTTATTTCTTAGTAGTTTTGAAATTAAATGAAATAGTAGTCACCCTTACCGATTGGTTTACATACAATAGATTGATTTTCTTCTTTTACAACTTTATTATGCTTTAAACCCTTGCTGATTTGCCTTTTTCATTTAATTTTCTTTGCCGAATTGACCGGAAAAGAGACCCCCAATGTCGGTATCGGTCAGTATCGGGTATCGGTCGGTATCGAATCGGAACATGCCAAACCGTATTGGTATCAGCCGCATCGGATCGGTATTGGCCGATACTTAAAACTATGAAACAAATCTAGGTTACTGTGAGTTTGATGTTATTGTTTGTATGATTACAATGCCCTCCTTTATTTTGAGATAAGGTCAGTCATTACTGACCGTCCTTGCCGTGGGCTACTAGCATCAGGACCTCCTCCATTCCTATTTTATTTTGCCCGGATGGGGATTCAAACCCATACCCATTCCCCTCCCTTACCAGTTACCACTGGACCACCCCCTTGATGGTAACAGTGCTCTCCGTGCCTTGTATAATTGGAGACTCTACCTGGTTATAATTGGTGAATTGTATTCTTAATATTTCTTTAATTGCAGTGTCAATTACTAAATTGAGAACTTAAACAATGAAGTCTTAGAATTAACACTTATCTTAGAATTACACCAGTGGCAACTCTGTGTCAAGGTTTATAGTATTGACTATTGAGTTTGACACTGAAAATAATACTCATGAAAGGCACTGTTGTAAAAATCCGGCTAGTCGGCCGACTAGTCGGTAGTTGACCTTTGCAGACTCGACTAGGGGACTAATCGGCAAAAAAAATCGACTCAAGCAATAACCGGACCTATGCAACCGACTAGGCCTCGGTGAAAAAAAGGATAAAAAAGATCAAAATTCGACCCGAAATTCAGTTCTTTCAAAAACCTAAAATCAACCGACAGAGAAGGAGAAGAAGGAAAAAGAAGAGAAGGAGAAGAAGGAGAAACAAGAGAAGGAGAAGGAGAAAGAAAAGATGCATACCAAGGCAAGGACATATATTGCATATTTTTTTTGGGTACTTAAGTTAATACTTTGATGAGACACACACACACACACACACACACACACACACACATATATATATATATATATATATATATATATATATACTCAAACCGATTAATCCGACTAGTTTTCGACATCCGATTAATTCCTAGTCTCCGTGAACCGACTAGAGATTTTTACAACCTTGATGAAAGTATCCAATATCCCCTCCTTTAAAGCAAGTTACTTCTGAACTGGGAGTTGTTATCAACTGAGCATATTATGGACTATTTTGGGATTAAAACAAATTAAGTTAATACAAATCCTTTCATATGTAAAGTTAATAAATCTCTCCTCTTCATAGAGGACTTGAAACAGTCATCACCTTATCTGTGTCCTTTCACCCCTTTTCTCTTCTATAATTCTTTATGCCTGATATTAGAAATCTCAATCATTACTCCTTATTTGTCAATTGTCACACTACAACTTTATCGTATTCGTGGTTATAGCTGACTTGATTCATTAATTTTTTTTTGTAAAATTTATAAGGACAAGGGTGCATTCATATACTTGGTTCCTTATAAGAATTGCAATTGGATTGAAACCTCGCTCACAGGTTGTTGTTTGTTTTTTCTACAGAGTTTGCAATGGATCTCAAGCCCAGGATTTGTGTTCATGTAAATTCCAAAGCAGAACTGATTTACTAGCTTCTTACTCTGAGGTCTCATGTCTATCTCCTTGTTTCTTATGTTGCAATCATTCTCTTTACGTACTGATTGATTGGCTCCGTTGGATACTATAATTGAATATGATAATGTTATTAAGTTAAACATCTTTGTAGAGTTTTATCATATCGATAATAAATTTATTTCATATTGCTTGTCTTGAGTAGAGAATCAACAAGGAAAGAGGTTATTTACAGTTCCAAACAACCTCTTGATCACAGTCATGTTTTGCATCAGGATGACATTCTCCTGGTTGACTGTTTTCTTTTCCAAACCTTAAAGATGTTCCATTTTCTAGAAGGACACATATTTTTTTGGTATATATTTACTTTCATGCCATTAAGTGATCTATATTACACTTCCATTTCCATAACTGAAGATCAGAGAAGGTTCCATGCTATAGCAAAGCTGTCTCTTGAAATTTAGTTCCCCAAAATTTGAAATAGATTCAGGACCAATGAAGCCAGTGCAGTGCTGGTAAATTGGGATGGGATTGGCTAGTTTGGTCACCTATGCTGCTTGTAGGGCACAACAGGAGGAGCCAATATGAGTGAATGAAGCTTCAGTGCTTCAACACGGGAAGGTTCTGAATAGAAGTTTAGTACCAAAAGCAGAATCCATTTTTGAGAGTGCCTGTAGAGTTCGGTTGCTAGGCCCACAAAAGGATCAATTGTTCCTCAGTCCCATCTAGTGTAGTATCACGACTCTAAGCTAATCCCTATCCGTAACCATCTACACCTTCCGAGGCCTCTTTATGTGACCATCTCTACCCACCATTATTAATCCTAAACGAGTGCTAGAGGGCTTAAGCTTATAGGGGTTCGTTTTTTAAGGAACTTAGAGTGAATGGTAGTATTGACAATATAAAGCTATGTAGTTGTTAACTGCTAATGGAAGTGGTTTACTCAGATGCACATATTCCTTTGTTGTTAGAAGTACTACAATTAGACTGCCCTTTGCTATAATATCTTATCACGTTGTGATTGTTTATCATAATTGGATATTAAGGCACTCTTCGTGAATGGTGTTTTTGAGGAAGATATGTGCATGTATTAAATTAATTTGGGACTAAACGATAAAACAATGTATATGCACTAGTTGGGTCCCTATGTAAATCACAGCAAGCTTGTAAACAATGACATCACAAGTTAGATAAATTACTTTTGGAATACATTTTTTTCTTATAAATGAGAGTTATAGGCATGTGTGCGCGTTCCAAGGTAGTAGATAAAGGGTATGCAATATTATGCTTATATGTGGATGCACATAACATTATTGAGGATGTTTAAAGCTTACCTTTCTATTTATGGAAATAGGTGGGAGAAGCAAATATTTTTTAGGACTGAGAGTAAACAATATTCGAAATGAATATTGGCTCTCTCTTACTATTATAAAATGATTAAGAAGTTCGACTTTATTGATTGAAATGATGTTAGTTTCTTTATGCTTATAACATAATTCTTGACAAAGATGCCAAGTGAATGCACACTTTGCTCTATCAGAAACTTCCATTACTGTTTTTGTTGATGTTGTTCCTGAGAAATAATCTCAAAATATTTCGTTTTGTGACCTCTAAAGGCGTTTTTTTCCTTTTCCCATTTGACAACAATGTGGAGGATCTAAGTTAATTGCTTACTCATATATTCTTCTTTGCTTAATATCCTACACTTATGCTTTGTTGCACCTGTTCTAACATTCATAATTCATTGTCGTTCATTATATAGGTTCTAGTAGTTGTAGTAAAATACCAAAAATCTTTTTTTTCCTACCCGTGCAGAAAACTGGGGAAACAATTTCCACTCTGAGAGATCCCTGTGACTGTGAGACTGTTCCTATATGTTCCAAGGAGAATGAAGCTACAGGAGACCAAAAGACAGAAGCCAGAAAATACTTATCTTTACCTGAAGAGTACTGTTTATTCTTGCTTTGATTATATCTACGTTTGACTGTATACAAACTGTTCTAGAACTATTGCTTTGTTTATGATTTATGCATTACAGGTACTTCATGTGTTATTTACAGGCCAATAATTTATAATGAAGTTATAAATTTCTTTTCCAGAGAAAATTGCATCGTAGCATCAGCTGACACAAAGTGTATCTCTGTTCCTGTCACTGAGGTAGTTATTTTTCTCATTGACTTGTGAGGTTTTTATTCACATGTTCATTTGTAGGTCTTTGGTTTTCTCTTTGCGTTGTACCTTGTCGCATGTCTTATATTACTCTTTGCTATTGAATGCTACCTTCAAATTGATGTTGCCATTGTTACTTTTACCTTTTTCTTTAGGACAGGGGGAGACTTGGTGTCATTGATGGCATAGGCATTACTGAAGATCACCTCAGTTCTACTCATCTCAAGAAGAATTCATTGGCAAATCAAACAGATAGTGATGTTAATGCATGTATTATCTGCAAGAGTCCTGGGCGTCTGTTGTAAGTTATATGTTTTTAAGTTTCTTTGGTGCTATTATTCAATTATGCAAGGTGGATTTTGCATTTTGCATTTTGCGCATAAGTTACTCAATTAGTAGCATCTTTTATTGCTTTGTTTTAGACCCCTTTTCAGAATTCACCGGGGTCCGTCTAAGTTAAGTGATGTGAGCGGTACAGAGTTAATGTTACAGAACTCTTTTGATTCATCCTACTGTTTCCGCTCAGAGGAAGCATTGGGTGGGAAGCTGTTAGTGATGGTTGCCTAGGCCCCATCCAGCCACCTAGCAACTGCTTCCTTCTTTCACAACATGGATGCTTGGATTTAGTTTTTGTGGTGGGAAGTAGGGAAGAAATTGTTTGATTTGTAGGTTCATTGCAGGGGAAGGGGAAAAGGCTGCAATTCATGTTGCAAACTTGAGGAAATATCACTTATTATTTTCCTTGCACCAGTTGTTGTTGTAGATGGTTTTTTCATGGTTTGCTGTATCGGCCTATACCGAACCTATACCAAAACTTCTGAAACAACCGAACTAACCGATTTCAAACCACAAAATCCTCTGAAAACTCAAAACTACTAATTAAGAAGGATCTGACACCGATACTTATACTGCGAACCAGAGTTTTGCAGCCATTTTGGATGCAAGAAAAGCTGTTTGTTGAGTGGAATTTTTGTTGCGGCAGTTTGATTTACTTACAACAAGCCAAACACCAAAATGCTCCAATGCAACATATATTAGGCAACCAATCACCCTTAAGTTGCTATTGTTATGTAATCTTGGTCCTTCTGCACGTCTCTTGTTAATCCAAACTCTTAACATAACTATTTACAAACAGCCCCTAACTTGCCAAGGTGATGTAATCTTGGTCCCACTGCCATTCTCTTGTCAATCCAAAGTCTGACACAAAACTATGTTTACTTGAATCTTCAAAACATTTAATTTCGGGATGCCTTTCTTTTTCTCTCTTTGGCTCAATGCACCATGGAGATGAATGCAGTTCTCCATAGCTACTAACCGACCATATAGGTTCTACGGCGATGCCCTCTCTTGCTCGTAGTGATAGGGTTAGGAATTTGCACTAGCACTAGCACTAGCACTAGCACGCAGCACAAAGTGTCGACGTTCTGTTGAAAACTGGTCATAATTTGTCTAGCACGCAGCACAAAGTGTCGACGTTCTGTTGAAAACTGGTCATAATTTGTTAATTCTTTTATGGAGCTGTCATGGTCCATATGCTACACCTTTTTGATGGAGAAAACTTAGATCTGATGATGATCTACAGAGAATTTAGTTGCTCATGGTTGCAAAAACTGCCATTAGGATGCTTTTTGATATAATCTGAAGTGGAAGGAGTTTATTATCTTTTGCAAAGTTTGTGGGGACCGAGTTATCTAGGTCTTGTGATATCATTTATTTTCTGACGTGTGTTTATGTTATATGGTAGCTGGAAGCAATTTCAATAATGACAATTATGACAAGTATTGAATGAAATTAGTAGGCATATTTAGGATGGAGGTGGTACCACACTACTTTCCATTACTGTTGACTTACACCAGGTATCAACATTTAGCTCTTCTCTCTTTTGTACTAGTTATGTATAAATATTACTGGGTCATATTTAGGATGAGGTTACATAGTGTATGATGTTTGGTGTTGGTATTCTACTGGTTGATGATATTAGAGAAGGTTTAGCTTCTAAAGTAGAATTTGGAGAAAAACTATGAACCTTAAGACTTAAGAGGTTAAATATTAGTAGGATGAAAACTGAGTATGTGAAATCTGACTTCAACCAAAAGAAAAAAGAGAGGCAATGATGGTAGAGTATATATTGTTGGACGAGATACGTAGATGTGATAACGTTTGGTATTTAGGATCAAGCCTTCATCGTGCTGGAGAGATTGAGAAGGATATTCTTCGTAGAATTAAAACATGATAAATATGATTGTTGCAGTGGAGTACTTATAGAGTGCTTTTTGATCAGAGGATACTTTTGAAACTGTAAGTATAGTACAGCTATAAGACCATCCATGCTTGTGAGCAATTAAAACGATCAGGATAAGCCATTAAAATGATAAGAGGGATGCATTATTTAATTAATGAAACTGATTACTAGAAGATTCAGAAGGAAGCAAATAGATTATTTATGTTTACAGAAATTGACTAGAGTCTTATCCTGTTTCTTCACAGAAAGAGCGGTGGAGATTATTTAACGTTCTTGATCTGTCTGCTTCTACACTGTTACATAGTAATCATAGTATTCCTAGCCTAAAATGCTAAGTGATGCTCTCCCGTGTGGATTCTCCTGATTTACTCTTTTATAACATCATTACGCCTTTGGTTGTCACTGAGACATAGGCAAATGGTTTCTTGTCAACATTAGGTGCTGTGAAGGAAAAGATTGCAAAAGGAGTTATCATCTTTCTTGTCTAAATCCACCACTGCGAGAAGCTCCTCTGGGTGTTTGGCTCTGCCATTTTTGTGTAAAGAAGAAATTGGAGTTAGGGGTACACTCTGTCTCTGGAGGAATAGAATCTATTTGGGATGTTAAAGAAGGTGAGAATAATCAAATAAGTGCTTTTCATGCTGGGCAACCTCACTTGTTTATTTGGGCAAGAAGATCATCTTGTTGATGTTATCATGGGTATTTATGCTGTTAGGAATGCAGAATGGGAGGCAATACTTTGTGAAGTATAAAGGCCTAGCCCATGTTCACAATCTTTGGATTCCAGAAAGCCGATTGCTTCTTGAAGCTCCTGTTCTTGTAGCCAAATTCAATAGGAAACATCAGAAGGAGAAGGTAACCTATTCTTTCAAAGTTCCCTTATGATTCTTTAAATATAATCTTCAGATCTTTAGCTTATTGACTTCTTTCATGTATGTTTATATTCTCAGTTAACAAGGTGGAAGCAGGAGTGGATTAAGCCTCATCGCCTGTTGAAGAAACGATTACTTATGCCTAAAAATCTATCTGATGAATATATTAGTCTGTTTGGTGATAAAATATCATATTGCTCTCATGAGTGGTTTGTGAAGTGGAAAGCTCTCGGCTACGAGTCTGCTTCTTGGGAGCTCGAGAATTCACCATTTTTATGTTCGCCTGAGGCAACAATGCTAATAAAAGATTACGAATGTCGTCGTGAAGTGGCAAAAAGAACATCTGATCCGTCAGGAGCTGACAAGGTAGTTATGAACTCTGAGAACCTTCATACTGCAATCCCTTCTATGTGATCACAAGGTAACTCACTGGATATATTATGCAGGCTCTACAGGTAAAGAAAGATCCTTTTCACAAATTAACTAGGCTGCCTGATGACTGCCCCGACGTCCTTGATAATGGTCATATAAATTCTATTAACCGGCTTCGTGAATTTTGGCACAAATCCCGGAACGCTGTCTTCATTGATGATCAGGTTGGTTTTGCTAAATTTTGGCTTATACATTTACTGCTTAATGTACTTTGTTTATTTGGTAATTGTATCCAGAATAACTAAAAATGTTATGCAAGATCAAATAAATGAAGCGAGATAATGTTGAATGCATTTTGCCAACATAGACATAATTTCTTTCAACATTGGTGCGTCTTCACTTTTATTTTAGGTTTCTCATTGGTGATTTTTCTTTGGACTTGTTGAGTTAGGGTTAGTTTGGATTGTAATTATGTTTCATCCCATTTGCTAGAATGCCTATTTCCGGAACGCTTGTTGGGATAGCATTTCGGAAATGCCCATTTGAGCCCCGAAATGAACTGCGTTTGGGAAAATGACCATTTGTAATGGAACCCATTTGGCTCGACCCTTGCGTTTGGTACCAAATGGAATTCATGATGAAATGTAAATGCAATCCAAACTGGTTCTTGCAGGTTCTAATTTAGATAACTCTTATCGGGGGAATATATTGACATTCCTTTTAGAAGCTCCACTTTCAGAGAACAAGCTATTTGGATTTCTTTATAGGCCGAAATCAAGTACAGTGACAACAAGCTATTATAGGCAAGTAGCCTTTTCCTATTTATAATGTGTATAAGGTGATCTGCCTAGAGAAACAAGGCAATGCTTGCCCAGTTACATAAAGCTATATAGCTATATGTAGGTTATGTATTTATACTTAAATGTACAAGTATGTTATTAAGTTACTCAGTCTTTATGAACTAGTTACATTATTGATAAATTTTAATTAAATGTTCTTGTTTATTAAATCTACTATAAAACTTCAGTGCAGTCCTTTTGCCTCATGGTACCTGTTTGTCTTTTCTCAATATAGTTTTTGTTAGTCTAGGTTATTTCCTAGTTACAAGTATGTTTGTCTTTCTCATTCTTGTTGGCTTTTGTTACTGTTCAATTTTCTTCTAAGCTGAACATGTTGTAAATATCCGTAAACACTTTACTTGTTTTTAGCTTCATCATTCCCTCAAATAGATACCAAGGTTCCCAGTCGATTCCGATACTGACCACGAAAATTGAGGATCACTTTCCTATCTTAGTCTAATCAACAACGAAAAATTTAAAGAAAGTGACAAAAAACAGTATAGACACTTGATTTGGTTGTGACAAAGGTAAAAAATGCTACAATCTAGAATCTTAATCGACTCATTGTAACCATTACCATTTGTCGAAGTTGTGTATCTATAAGTTCACAATGTTCATCAATCTTAATATTATTCCATTTAAAGCTATCTATTACATCGTACTTATCTAAAATTAAAACAAACAACAATGTTGATTTTTTTCTTTCTTTCAAACAAATGGGAAACAACAAATAATACATAAGATTATGCCTAATGTATTGAATATTTTTTTAGTTTTTTGTGATAATTTCTTATTATATTTTGAATTTTTGAGACCTAGAACTCCGGCATTCTGATCCAAAACCACTTAAACTGTCGAGATGTCCAATACTGGTACTTAGAAGAGGCTTGGAAACCTATACTGCGAACCTCGATAGATACATTGCTGATTGAACTACCCAACTGGTTCTTGAATCAAACTTTTCTTTGTTCTATCTCCTATATGTATTATATGTTTCTAAAGGCATATATATATATCACATTTCCCAATAGGACAATATAATGGATAACTGAATGGTTGGAATGGGAGTTTGCCAAAAAGAATTAGGATTTATTGAGGCAAAGTTGTTTGAGTTATTGTATGAGGGTTGGAAAGAAGGGGAGGGCCTGAGGTAATATGTCTAATCTAGCTGTTATAGATAGGAAAGAAGATCTAAACTCATTGGTCAATCCTTTACTTATTAGTTTAGGCTACTGTCATTTCATACCGTGTTGAAAATTTCATTAAATTTGAGCTTACGAGTTCCGCGCTAGGTTTCATGTTTCTCCTTAATTTTATTTTTCTTACCTCTGTTGTAGGTTGAAATTTTGGTGATTCCTTGGTATTTATCTCTAATATTTAATTTTTTGTGCATCTCCTTAGCTATTTTCTGTGAAATAAGCCTGGCTTGAATCACATATGTTACGTCTTTAGGTTCCACCTGCTATATGTGAATTGCCATATTAAGAAGGAAGCAACGTTTTCTATTTAAGTATTCTGATTACATTGGAAGACTATAAATTCTTAGTATTGGTATTGGACTTCTATCTATGGGTATATTTACTAATTCTTGTAAATCTCATTATGGTGGCTTCTGAATTTTCGGATGTTAAGCTCTTCTTTCACATTTAAGAATAATTTTTTACACATCTAAAGTTCCATTTATGGCATGTAGAGTTATATTTTGATAGATTCTGAATTTATGATGTTACACTTTCTTTACCTCGAAATTAATTCACTTCGATCGTTTGTCCTTTGTCATTATGATTCTTTCTATGGTGTAAAACACTGAACAGAATCGACAACCTATGAACTTAATGTTAACGTCTCGTTCCAAATTTATCAATACTTAAACCTCGTGTATTATCTTGTCATTGCATGTAAGATTGCTTTAGATGTGCCTATGTTAGTCTTCATCTGTAATTTCCTATAGTCCTCTTAATTGTTTCCTGTAATGATTAGTTGTACTGCCTCATGGTAATTATGATGTTTATACTTTTTGTTTGTTTTTTCATATCCAGTTCAATTGTCTCTTGCTTTTTCTTTTTATACTTTTTGTTTGTTTTTTCATATCCAGTTCAATTGTCTCTTGATTTTTCTCTTTTATGTATGTCATAATAGCCACTTGTCCTACCTTTAAATCATTTGTATTATATTGGATTAATACTTCTATTTTGAAGCCCACTTTCAGATTTTCTATTTTTTGAATAAAAGCAAACTTTCTATTTTGGTTGTCAAGTTTGGCTTGACTCCATGTCAGTCAATGTGGGCATATATAGAGCAAGGAAGTTGTCTTTATTTATTCAACCATGGTTTGCAATAATTTTTTCCACCTGACCAGCGATATCTAATACTTGCAGGAACGAATTGTTAAATCCATTTTATTTATAGCAGCCTTATTGTCCCATACATGTCGCCCTTTCCTGGTGATCTCAACCATAAGTTCTCTTTCATTATGGGAGTCTGAGTTTATTCGGTTGGCTCCGTCTGTTAATGTCGTTGTCTACTATGGGGACAAAGAGATTCGGAGGATGATTAGAACTCTTGAATTCTATGAAGAAGGGGGTTCCGTGATGTTTAGAGTGCTTGTATCACATACTGATGCTATTATTGAGGTATGCCTTTTTTCAGTTGCTTTTGTTTATTCCTCTCTTACAATGCTCAAAATGTTAAAGCTGCTATTAATCCATGATCTTGTTTTTGCTTTACTTTTTCAATTACTTCCATCTATTTGGTCTTTCTGTAGATACATTTCATTTATTTCACTAGTTGCACGTGACTATTCATTTGTTCTGTTGAGTACCCAGGACTTTGAAGATGTAAATTGCATCTCCTGGGAGGCAGTATTTGTTGATTTGTGTCAGATCTCAAGAATGTCCAAACATCTTGAACAATTAAAATGTCTTACAACTGACTTTAGGCTCCTGATGATGAGCAGTCAGTTGAAGGTAATTCTTAATTTTAAAAATTTCATGTTTTTTCTCCATAAATGCTTACTGATTTATGGAATAATAACAGGACAATGTTGCGGACTACATCAATTTTTTGTCCTTTCTTGATTCGGGAGGAAAAGAAAATGGCACCAGTAGTTTAAACTTTGCTTCTAAAGATTCTACTGGTTCTCTTGCTATATTGAAAGAGAGATTCGCACACTATCTTGCATATGAACGCAGACTAGACTCAGGAAAGTTTGTGGAGTACTGGGTTCCTGTTCGGCTTTCTAATGTGCAGCTTGAACAATATTGTGCCACCCTTGTTTCAAACTCAATTGCTCTTCGTTCACGTAAAAAAGTCGACCAATTTGGAGCTCTTCGTGACATTCTTATTTCTACTCGGAAGGTTGGCTCTTTACATATTGTTGGAGTTTATTCTTGCTATATATTTTCATCAGAAATAGCTGTGAACATGTGAGGACATAGTATGTCATACTTTGTTTATGTTGTAAATTTCTATTGTTGTGGCTGTCTTGACGATTTTTGATGTTATTGTTTTTTGTTGCAGTGTTGTGACCATCCTTACTTAGTTGACAAAGAATTGCAAAGTTCCCTAACCAAAGGTCTTCCGGTAGACAGATATTTGGACATCGGAGTGAAGGCAAGTGGTAAGCTACTTTTACTTGATAAAATCCTCCAAGAGATAAAGAAGCAAGGATTAAGAGTGCTGATCCTCTTCCAGGTAAGAATATCTACTTTTCCCTTGACCAGATTCCTTGATTTTCCTTTTCTACTGCTGTGAAACCTTTTTTTTCCCCCTCTAACTCATGATTTCTTAAATTAACTCTTGCTATACAAGCTCCTACTGCTTTGCACCTATTTGTTCTAAATTTGGTTTTAGCACATGCCATATTATTTCGAGGCAACTTCATGTATGGGCTATTGCATGGATCAAACAAACTTTTGTGATTCAAAATGTGCCTACAAGTCTTTTTTTTTTTTTGATTTAATATCAATATATGATTTATATAATATAATTTAGTCCTATAAACATATATGACATTTCCATACTGTTTATTATTCCTATTTGGTACTTGTAATTGTAGTAAATATAGTTTACTTAAATACTTTGCATTTTGTCTAATGGACCTTTCCAAAAGTGTTACTTACATTTATTTGCCATATCAGTATTGAACTTATGTCTAATATAAGTTATTTTGAAGGAATGCAATTAATCGACAAAAATGTCTACACATACATATGCTAACGTATAGAGTGGCTGGTGGACTATAGTAGGGTTAGTGCTCAAATCCTCTTAATGAAAAATTTAGTTATAATGAGCTCAAATCCTCTTTATGAAATCTAGTAATAATAATTATCATCATCGTCAAAGCTATTTACTATCACAATGGATTTGGATATTGAGTACGATGAAGATGTAGAGAAGATTTGACGAAGTCCGTGACTAGGTGTTAACCTCACCGAAACAATATTCTTTGCCCCAAATTCCTTACTAAAGTAGCTATGAACAAGAGAGGGCATTGCTGTAAAACCATAGTTTGCAGCATCGGTCGACAGAGATCCGATAATGTCGATACCGATACAGTTTGGCATGTCTTGATCTGATACCGACCGCTACCGACACTGACCGATACCGACGTTGGGGGTCTCTTTTTCGGTCAATGCGGCAGAGAAAATTGAACAAAAAAACCAATCAATAAAGGTGTAAAAGAATGTAAATGAAAAAAAAATTCTTATTTATCGCAGGTAAGATTATTATGGTTGATATATATATATATATATATATATATATATATATATATATATATATATCAAAGAACATTGTTTTTTGAGTGCTCCAAGTTTTTTGGATAAAAGTCTCTTCTGTTGTATGCATCTAGTGGCCAATATTAACATTTCGGATAGGATAATATGTAAGCTGATATCTAACATTGTTAATCACAAGTTCACAACTAAAGGTACGTTCTGTACTGGGGATTTTTTTTGATTCGCAGGAAATTTTAGGATTGGAAAGTAATTAATTCGTTTCATGTTATAGATTTTTTTTTTTTTTTACCTGGGTATATATAAATTCCATGAATGCAATTTGCAACAAATATGGAATACCTATTCTTGCAAAGCAGTTGGGTATTTTTATTTCCCATGGGAATCAAATTGTCTGTTTGGGTCAATCGGATCTGGGTCATAATGTTGTTGGTGTGGCTTGAACCTAGGTCTCGTTGGTATGGATTTGGTCACCTAACCATAATTACGTAGAACTCTGTGCAACGCGAAACAGAAACAAGAATGTGTTACACTGTGTACACGTCAAAAGATCATATCAGTGGGAATGCTATACACAGAACGGGAAACGGAAACTTTAGTTCTGGAACACAATTCCTCGCGTATGTAGCAATTCTTGTAATACTGAATTACTGATCCTAACCATCTAGACTATAACAAACTTTGAAGCAATGAAAAGCCACTAGATATTCCATATGATGAATAAAGAATGTCATACTTATGAGAATTTATTTATTGCACCAAACTCATGCATTCTATATTCCTGGGCATACAATATATTGTACAAAACAGTAATACATTACTTCTAGGAATTATGTATTCCGGATGATATTGCAATCCGTGTCCCAAACAACTCCTAAGTAATATGTAATTGCATAAAAAATCTCCCATGGGATGACCATCTTTATTACAGTCATAGCAGTTAAGATCATTCCCTTTTCATTCATGTATCTATGCAGGTGGACTGATCTGGTTCGGATAAGTATCTCTTCAGCTCTTTCCCAAAGATGAATGAAACTTTCATTACTTGATTTACCTGCACCGAGAGTGCTTCTGATGACCGTGGTTATAGGGAGTTTCAGAAATGAACATCCACTGCCATTTAAGAAAAAACTTCCATCAATGAATGATGAGTGCTCCATTTGTGTGCTTTCAGTAAATAGGGGACGCGATTCTCTTGTGAAGATTTTCAATCAGATACCAATTGCTTGGATGCATTTGAAAGCCTCAAGTTTCTTTGTTTGACTGGACGGCATCCACCTCACCTCCCTCCGGTCGCCTACGCCCTATCGGTCGCCTCATTCAACAATCTATCACGATTTCGAAGAAAATCTTAATTGCATCCAAACACAGTAATACTATATTCCTAGAATTGCATCCAATGATCCAAACCCAGTAACACTGTACTCCTAGAATATCATCATTCTGTAGCTGATAGCAATCATCCTGGCTTGCTCTGCACCCTTACCTCCTTTGTAATCGAGCGGTCAATTAAGGGCCTTAGCTAGTGATCTCAGCTGTTTCTCTCTCGACGATGAAGCTTATCCCCCGTTGTTTCACTGCCGAGAAGATATAATCTCTTCATCTGGCCATGATTATTCTGTAGCAGAGCGCAAACGTCCTGGTTGCCTCTGCACCTT
Source organism: Iris pallida (assembly GCA_029216955.1). Classification (NCBI taxonomy): domain Eukaryota; kingdom Viridiplantae; phylum Streptophyta; class Magnoliopsida; order Asparagales; family Iridaceae; genus Iris; species Iris pallida. Next base: position 5,807,452 of record JANAVB010027799.1, on the reverse strand, counting down.
TACCTCCTTTGTAATCGAGCAATCATTTAAGAGATTTAGCTGGTGATCCAAGCTGTTTCCCTCTCGACGACGAAGCTTATCCCCCTTCGTTTCCCTGGGCATGTAGATAGAATCTCTTTTGCCCAAATGAAGCAAGGCATCATTATATATATATATATATATATATATATATATATATATATATATATAAACCAAGAAAATATATAGATCATATATAATAGAACATATGATTTAAGAAATTTCCATCAAATTGCTCCAAAAGTTAAAACCCAAAAGTCATTATTTCAGACTTTTTGTAGGACTTATTTTCTTCCTTCTCCACCAGATTGTTCATCTTGCATGTTCCCTTCTTTAGTATCATCTGGATGGGCCTCTTCTTTAGATCATGGTTGTGAGCTTGAAGCCACTGCATGTGATTAATTATCTTGCACATTTCACGATATTCTGAATCAGCCCCCTCATCTTCAATTAATGGTTATGAACTTGAAGCCACTGATTTTGATCTCTAATAATTTCTTTCTTCTTCACCAAAATCTATAGTTGCTACAACACTTGTAACCTAGTCCTTTGATTCAGTCACATTTATTGTGTCCTTATATCCTAACCTAGACACTTGAGGTTGAGGGCGAGCACTTCATTAAAGGCGTCTCCTGAAGGGATATGAGGCACTGTGACTCATTCACACTTCGCCGTTATGCCTAGGCACGAGTCTTGAGAACACTTATTAGCCTCATTATATTTGGTAGTTCCATGAAAGATAGGATTGCTACCAATAGTAGATATCAGCCGAAAACTGCAATAATAGTCGAGAACAATGAAGAAGAAATCTTGTGGGACAATTGCATTGGGAACTTATTTTTTTCTTCTAGGAACTGCGTTTTGGGTAGAGGGGGCAAGAAGGCATGTGGGAGTTGGATCAATTTCCTCAAATATAGGGGCATGACTTATAGTTCTGAGATACGAACTATGTTGCACGAGTACGGACAACGATACGGTTAATACAGGTACGGGATACATGCATTTTCAAATATGTACAATGTAATCACCTATTTGCATGAATATTTGTACGGATATGGATGGATATAGACACGATATATATACGGACACCATTTTTCTGTGTCAGTGCAACATAGGAGGTGATTCAATTTCTTTTGCAGAGAGGACATGTGAGAGAATGGGAGTGAGTTAGAGGGGTAGATTGGGGAGGTTGAGAAGATGAGGAAAGGATGGGGTTGGGTAAGAAGAGGAAAGAAGAGAAGAAGAGAGGAGGAGAAGAAAGATGCAGAAGAAGACAAGAAGAATCCAAATGAAGATAAATTAGTATAATCAGGCTAGGAACCCTAGATCTGATGCCATGTAGAATACCACGTAGGAGAATGATTAGAAGAGAAGAATAGTCCATTAATAGTCCTTTCTCTTCCTCTCTTTAAATAGACTTGAGTTGGACAATAGTACATGTCATCAACTGATTTGAAACCAGTAACCAATAAGCTATTACATTAATTTATCTAACAATTTATTTCTATTCTACTTGTGAATTCTCCACATTTCATTTCAAATCGTTGATTCTTCTATTATCTATCAACTAATGTATTCTCAGATCATTCAGTATGTTCGCCAATGTAATGCAAGGCGTACCCTTGTAGCCCTTTTCTAACTTGCCTCCTACACCTTTCTAGTAATTTGAATGATCTGGTTCGTTTTAAACTCAGCTAGGTTGCGTGCACATGGATGTAACATGATGCAGTCAAACGTGTCTGATGTTGCTGCAGTTATTGTGCAACAGTTAAATGCATAATACCCTATCATCTCAAACTATTGTGCAACAGATAAATTAGCATGTCAAACGTGTCTGATGCACCTATCATCTCAAACTGCAGTTATTGTGCAACAGTTAAATGCATAATACCCTATGGTTCTGTAGCGAATAATTTACTTTGTTCTAACCAGTACATTAGCACAACAAATCTTTGATGTTGCTTGTTATCTTTTGTTTTTTCAAAAGGCTAACTTGCAACCAAATTCCATGAACTTTCACATTTGTGCAACTTGCTATCTTGAGCTTTCAAAATTCGCAACTTGCTACTGTGAACTGTCGTGTTTGCAAGTTAATACCATGAACTATAGCTTATTTTCAAGTAAATACCATGAACTTTTTTCTTACTTTGCAAGTTAATACCATGAATTATCGTCAGATCATGGTATTAAGTTGCAAAATAAGAGAGTTCTTTGTATCTACTTGTAAACTTAAAAGTTCGTGGTAGCAAGTTGCAAAATTTGAAAGTTTATGATAGTAAGTTGCACAAATGTGAATGTTCATGGTATTTGATCCAAATTATCCTTTTTAAAAATTCAAGTATGGATTGTTTCAGACCTTTTCTATTTAAACTTAAATTTTAATCCTGCACCACCTGCATAGTACTATTTCTGATTTACAAAGTTTTAAGTTCTAATGAGTTGTGCATCTCTTACATCATTATTTCAAGCATTTGTTTTTTTGATGTTCTGTAGTGTGATTTATTTCATATTCCTCTTGTTTAGCATTCCATCGGCGGGGCTGGAAGGAATCCTATTGGTGATATTTTGGATGATTTTATTCGTCAGAGGTATGGTGCTGAGTCATATGAACGAATAGACAGTGGGCTGGTTTTGTCGAAGAAACTAGCTGCACTAAACATGTTTAATGACAAGGAAAGGGGAAGATTTGTGTTTTTGATTGAAAATCGTGCTTGCCTTCCAAGTGTGAAACTTTCTTCAGTTGATACCGTTATTATCTATGATAGTGATTGGAACCCATTAAATGACCTACGATCACTTCAAAGAATAAATATTGAATCTCAGTTTGAACATGTTAAAGTGTTTCGTCTATATTCATCTTGTACTGTGGAAGAAAAAGTTCTGATATTTGCGAAGCAAGATATGGTTCTAGAGAGCAATATAAAGAATGTCAGTCCTAGCAATAGCCATATGTTGCTCAGTTGGGGTGCCTTGTACTTATTTCGCGAACTTGATGAGTTCCACCGGGTTGATAACCTCAGTAAACATTCTGGAGGTTCTATTGACCTGTTAATATTAAATGATGCCATTACAAAATTTATTAGTGAGGTGGTGTTTGAAGTTTCGACACAATTACCTGGAAAATCTGATTCCTGTAGCACTGGCAAATGTTCAGTTTTGGTGGAAGCCATGCAGAGTGGAGCATCTTATTCAAGGAATATTAGTCTGGTTGGTGAGAAGGATGGAATCACCTCATTGGATAAAGATCCACCTAGTTTTTGGTCAAACTTATTGGAGAACAGATATCCAATGTGGCGGTTTGTATCGGACCAATCTCAAAGGAGCAGGAAAAGGCCCCAACACTTCGATGCTGAAACTAAAAGGGTAACTGAAGTGGAAAATGATGAAGTGAAGCGAAAACGTAAGAAATTATCTGTGAGCACGGTGGATCCAATCACCTTGCAGAATTGGCTTCAGGATAAAACAAAGGGAACTTCTATTGGGAAGGATGCCTTGGTGGATGATACCCTGCAATCATTTGTTGATAAACCCTCGGCATCAATTTCCCCACAGAAGACACTATTTAGTCCAAGCAACATGCTGAGGGAACCAGGTTGTGGTTAGAATGTGTACATCAGACTCTGATTCCTTTGGCATTATTCTTCTCCACTGCATAAGGAATTTATTTCTTTCATTCTCAACTTTTGGCTGTTAAAATTACTTAAATGAAATTATATTTGCAGAAGTGAATGATGTTAGCCGCAGTCTGCATGTTTCTTCCAATTATGATGAATCTTCTGCATCTTCGGCATTACACTATTCTCCTACTGCTGAATCTGAAAGAGGGGACAGATTGCGTGATTTACAAAGGAGCCTCCATCAGTCGCTGAAGCCAGAGCTGGAAAAATTGTGTGACGTTTTGAGACTCCCAGTAAGCATTTTATTGATGTTCATCTCTTCTTCCAATTTTTTTCAAATCGATGTATAGTTATCATGATGCAACTGAATATATTTTCAAAGTCATTATGTAGTCTACAGCAGCACCAACAATGAACCCTTTATCCCAATTTTTTGGTCTTCTCTGTTAATGCTAACAAAACCAATATCCTTCTTTAACACTTCAAACCATGTTCATCTAGGCCTACTACTACTCCCAACGGCTCCATTAACTACCATATTGATGCTCCTCTTTACACTCTTCTTTACAGGAGCATGTATTGGTCTGTGTTGCACATGTCCACCTAAGTCGATTTCTCTCCTCAATTGATGCCATCGCTAATTTCTCACAGATATACTCATTTCTTATCTTATTGCTATTCATCCATCTTAGCATTCTCTTTTTGGCTAAACAAACTTTCTGAACGTGTTTCTTAATTTAATTGACCAACAATGATCCATAAAGCATGACCGATCTTCTAGTAGTCTTATAGAGTGTTCTAAAACACGTTAAAAAGTGGCGCTATGCGGCTAGCTACAGCCAAATTTTTCAGTAGATGTGTGTTCTAGGTGATGGACGGTATTATGCAGGGAAAAAAATTACAGTATGTGGGGTAAAGCAGCATTATGCTACAAAATAAGAAAATCGTCTAGATTAAGGTTTAGTTATTTTTTTGTCCATTTTTTTTTGTTCAAAAACGATTTTTTAGCCTGATTCCTTTTATTTTATTGGTCAGTTTTTGGCCTGGTCCAAAAATATTTATATTGATATTTTATTTTCATATTATATTATTTTGGGTGAACTATAAACTATAATTCTATTTGTTCAATACTTGTTGTTACAGTTTTTGGTCCTTTTGAGTGTTTGCTAATTTTCTTTGTAATGTTATCCTTGTTTTATATATACATTTGGATATATAGTTTTATATGAACTTGAAAATTTTATTTTTTTAATGATAGCGTCTTTTTTCACATAAATCCCCTGAGGCAGCTGCTTAGCCGCCTCCGCCTAGGTGCTAGGTGTCTCCTTGCTGCATAACGGCTTTCTAGCGGTGTCTATAACATTGACAATCACAAAGTACTCCTGAAACACTCTTCAATTTCAACCATCCTATTTCAATTCTATGCATGACGTTCTTCTCGATCTTTCCCTCACGATGAATGATTCATCCTAAATACACTCTTAGGCATCTCTTGTCTATCCATATGAATTTCTCCTTTATTTCTCCTTGACTTCCGGTTGAAATTACATTTCATATACTTAGTTTTCTTTCTACTAATTCTAGATCCCTTAGATTCCAAAGTTTCTATCCACACTTTTGTAACCATTCTCTACACTCATCAACCAACACAATATAATCGATAAACATTATAAACCATGGAATCTCTCCTGAATATGCCTAGTAATTTATCCATGACTATTCCAAAAAGGTACGGACTAACGTTGATGCTTGATGTAAGCTAATGAAAATATGGAATGGTTTATTATCTCCTGCAATAGTTTGTGGTCGTCGTAACTTTATCGTCAGTGTTCTAAATTGCCGCCTACGCACTAGGCGGCCTCCGGTCTCACCGGAAACCCCCTCGGCGGATTTGAATTTAAAAAATATTTAGAAAAAATTTCAGATTTAATTTTTTGATTTGAAATTTCAGATTTGAAAAGAAAAGTAGATTTGAAAAATTTTCAAATAAAATCAAAATTATACTTGGAGCCAGACCCCTCATGCTGTTGCGGTTGGCGGCGGCATTTGCTACTGGTTGCTGTTGCTGCTGGTACGAGAGATGAAGACCAGCAAGTGCTGCTGGTACGAGATATGGAGAGGAGAGATGGGGAGGAGAGATGATGGAGAGGGGAGAGGATGTAGAGGGGAGAGGGGAGGAATAGAGGAGAGGATTCTCTCTCTCCTCGTAAAGAAACTGAAAAAAGAAACTTGGGTGGGATTCTAACCTACTGCCACCCTAGGCACAATAACATAAATACATATGCTAGCCACAAGAAGACTTAAACTTGTGTCAATATCTTACATACAATATTTTTGTAACTATATATGTTGAAAACAAAATTCCAGTTCGGCGCCTAGGCGCCCTAGGTGCTAGGCGACCCTCCGGCGTATCGATTCCGTCTAGCAAAATTTAGAACATTGTTTATCGTACAGTTCAACAAAATTCCAGCTCGACGCCTAGGTGCCCTAGGCGCTAGGCGACCCTCCGGCGTACCGGTTCCGTCTAGCAAAATTTAGAACATTGTTTATTGTACACATCCTTAATAGTTTCAATATAACGACAAGGGACTTGTTTCTTCTTCAAACCCTACTACATTATCTTCTCACTTGATCGTAAGTTTTTAAGTCAATAAAAACCATATGTATCTCACAATACAAGATATGTATCTTACGACACGAAATGATACACTACCATTTTGTTATATTGTTATTTATTTTTTGATACAATTTGATACATATTGGCTGATAAGATACATATAAGATGATATGTAGTATCGACTTTTTTACTTGTCATATAATGTATACTTAAGAATATGAATTCTGCAATTCAATAGACTTGTAAAGATGAAACAAACAAATATTTTATTAGAAAATTATATTAAATCATGTTCCTATACGGATTTAGAATCGTAGTTTTAAACTCCTTGAGTTATTGTATCATACGATACGATACACGATATAATATGCAAGCAAATCGATATCACAATATGATACACGAGTTGACAACCTAGGTAAGTCTTTCTTTTTCTCTCTAAATCTTTCCATTAAACTTCTTAGTAAGTTAATGGCTTTTCTAGTAGTTCTTTCGGCATAAAACCAAACCGATTCTCAGTGTTATAAATTTCGGCCTAGGCGGCACCTAGGCGCTAGGCGGCCACCGACCGCATCGGAAATCCCTTAGGCGGCATTCCTAGGCGGATTTCGGCCCTAGGCGGGCTATTCGTCCGATTTTTATTTTTATTTTGAAATTGTCAAAAAAAAATTATATTTGAAATTCAAAAAAGAAAAAAAAAACATTTGTAGTTACCCGCCACCGTCGTCGATGACGATGATGCCACCGCCGCCGACGATGACGCAACTGCCGTTGACTATAACGCCGCTGATGATGCAACTGCCGTCGACTATGACGTCGTCGCCGCCGACTATGACGCTGCCGCCGCCGATTATGACGCTGCCATTGCTGCCTGTTGGTGGTGGTGGCTGCTGGCTTGCTGCTTTGCTGTTGCTGGTGGCTGGAGAGGAGAGGAGAGGAGGGCTAGAGTTGGGAGACTCTCTCCTCTCCTCCCCCTTTTATTAGGTTAAGTAAAAAAAGCTGAAGAAAAATGAATCTTCATAGGGTTCTAACCCTTCTCTCCTTCCCCTTTTATTAGGTTAAGTAAAAAAAATGAAAAAAAAATGAATCCTTCACAGGATTCGAGCCCTGAACCACCAAACTCCCTTAAATCACCAACTTAAGCACAACTATGCTGGCCATTGGAGCTCATAAACTTTTGTGTCAATGTATTACATATAAACTATATAAACTATTTATATCTATACATATTCAAAAAAAAAAAGATCGCCGCCTAGGCGGACTAGGCACTAGGCGGCTCTCTGACGCACCGATTCCGCCTAGCGAAATTTAGAACATTGACGATTCTTTGAATTCTACTCTTTTCTTAATCTTTGCTCAATCAGTTTCGCCTATAGTTTCATGATATGACTCGTATGCTTTATTTCTTGATACTTATGACAACTTTATATATTTTTCTTGGTTTTATGTATGGGTATTATAATATTTCTCTATTCATCCAACATCTTCTTTGTCCTTAGGATTTTGTTGAATAAATCATTAAGCCATATGTATTATTTCTCCCCTAAAATATTTCCAAACTTCAATTGGAATATTATCAAGTCATATTGTTTTTTCATTTTTCATTTTTTTTTGATGCATGGTTGACTTAGAAATTCTAATTTTACAACAATAACAATAGGGCTTATCCCGAGCTAACCCTAAATCTAAACTAAGCTTTTCTAGTTTGCTCTCGTTAAATAGTTTGTGAAAATAACTTTTCCACCTCTCCTTAAATATCATTTTCTCTTACGAATACCTTTTGCTCATCTCTCTTGATACACTTAATATCAACTAAATCTCTGCACCTCCTTTCTCTACTCTTAATAAACCTTTAAATATCCTTATCTCCTTAGTTTGTAACCTCCTATATATATGATCACACCCCTTTGATTTAGCTTAACTAATTACTTTCTTAGCTTCCTTTTTAGTAGTTTATCTCTCTCAAGGTTTTCCTCACTTCTACACCTTTATCAATCTTTATGAGCAATTCTTCTTGCCTTAATAACCTTTTGAACTTCCTCGTTCCACCACTACCTTTTTTTTTAAGGTCCAACCATTGTCTTTTGACACTACTAGTATCTTTTGTGCTACTTTCTTGATACAACTTGCCATATTGAACCACATAACATTATAATCTTCTTCTATGTGCCATCTTCATTTATCATCTTATCCTTAAAAGGTGGAGTAATTATCCTACACCTTCTTCTGGTTTGTTGTTATTACCATCAAACCCCCTCCATATTGAAATACTACAACTTACTCACCTAAGAAAACATTCCGTAGGCAATTGTAAAATTACATGTTTTCCTTCACCTAAGAAAACATTTCGTCATCCACCTCCACCCCGTCTTCGAGGACCCCCTCCACCTCGTCCTCAACCTCCTCCCCGGCTCGTACCTCTTCCAGAAGTTCAGCGCCTCCTCCTCCCCCTTCCGTCGAGCTCGAGCCCATACAGAATCAACTTTTGTTGTTGTTGTTTCTGTTTCTCTACCCTATAAACCGTATTTTAGGGCTATGGTTTGGGTAATGGTCCAGATTAAATGTGTTAAAAAAATTGTGTTTGTTGAGCAAATGACTTGAATCCATGACCACCACCCCCCGGGAAAGCACAACACTACAATCCCACTTACTAGCCAAATTGTCCAAGAGTGTGTTTTTATTTAGATATACATTGTATATATAGAAGTGACATACATAAAAGAAAAACAATATTCAGTTCGGCGCCTAGGCGCTAGGCAGCCCTCCGGCTCACTGATTCCGCCTAGCGAATTTAGAACATTGCTTGGAAGTTTATATCATCATCGGCATCATCCGAGCCTTCTCCTATCAAAGTGAGATTGGCTATGGAGCATGATATAGCTTCACAAATAATTGACATTGTTACAAAGCAAGATAAAGTTCAACAAAAGAGGGGTTTCTCTCCTCGGATCCTCACACCAGTACTTATTTCCAAACTTCCTTGCTTTTTATATTTTAATACGTCAATTGTAATATTTTCACTTGTGATTCATGGTTAGAAAGATCGATATATTAATATTTAGTTGTTTTTTGATTGACCCTTCATTTTAGTTGATGTTGACGTTGATGTTGATGTTGATGTTGATCTTGAAGTTTCAGATTTGAATCTACAACCAGTTTGCACAACAAATTTGCATAGGAATAGAGCCTCAAACCATGATAGCAAGACCTAGTCATAAATCACAGCCTTATCTTAACTTACCTACCTGACACCCCTAGTTTTAGTCTTGAGGCCCTCGCCTTACTGCCTTCAGTACCCTGCGTAAGCCTTTTTGTCCTCGCTGTCTCATGCCGCCTTAAGATGCTTACTTGTTTGGAAGTTTATCAAAGGATTTAAAGGATATCTTCATACCTCCAACTTTAAATCAGTCTTGTTTCTGCAATACAATTTTACATTATGTGCCAAAGAGAATTCAAATAGTTTTTTCTTCCTTTGCTGTCACTTTTTTGTTTCAAATTTTTTGGGCAAGGGGTGGGGGTAAAGTGGAGGGGGTTGGATGATTAGTCGAGGCATATAGAGAAAACATACATCTGCACATGCATAAGTATATATTTTGATAGTTTGAGTAGAAATACATTTATTCCTTATTTGCTGTCAGATCATGGATATGCATATCTGACTAGGATGCCCATTTTCTTAAATACAGGAGGAAGTAAAGAGCTTGGCACAAACTTTTCTTGAATATATAATGAATAACCATCAAGTTGGTCGTGACTCCGAGACCATATTGCCAGCCTTCAAGATATCTCTGGTATATATGTTGATTATTTGATGAAATGAATAATTTTAGTAAGAATCTCTTCCAATAGTATTCTCTACAATCATGTTTACTTCTCTAATTTTCAGTTGTCAGGACATGTAATCTCAGTGATGTCTTTTATTTTAAGTTTAGGTGTTAGAACTTAGCATTTGATGCACAATTTTGTACTGTTGTAGATGGAGCATCTTTTGGTTTTAGCTTCTGTGTAATGAAAATTGCACCCACAGTTGACATTTAAACGAAGGAAAAAAAGATTGCACGTACTTTTGACAACCTAAAAATGTTGATCAATTTGATAATGATTAATTTCATTATTTCATGTCTAAAACTATACTTGCAGCGATACAAACCTGGGTAAGATGAACCATTTAATTCATGAGCATGTCTTTCTCATTATTATATGATGTGTATCCTTCGGTGGCATAGCCAGGATATCCACGTAGGTGGAAATAAACGATGAGTAGAGGGGCACATTTGCAAATTCAAACAATTAGAGCCAGAGGGAGCTGAAATTCAAAATTTAACATTCAACTGGATCTCTCTGAAATGTTTACCAAGAAATTCTGATAGCTCAACGTAGATCTGCCCCTGTATCGATTAACCTAGGATTTCAGGAAGGTTATTGCTCAAACCCCATTGCAACTTGATTTATTAGTGCCGCCCTTAGTTTATCATACACACATTACATTATGGAAAAAAAATGTTTGGGGAACAGTTATTTAGTTTGTGTTGTTGAACTAGACAGGCTTATGTCTTATCTTTGTAGATAATAAGGTTTCCTTCCAAGCTTGTTGTTTGTGTCCCTAAGTTCATATCTTGTCGGCCCATTTGGTTGAGAGAACCCAAATTATCTGTTATTGTCTGCAATCTTTTTTCTTTATAATAGTGCAATTTTTCATGGGATAATATAGAGCGATAATTGGGTAATCCGAAGCGGAACCAGTGTAATTTGACAAAATTAAAAATAAATGACTTTCTTGATGGTCCTATTGTCATTGTGGATAATTCGTAGATGAAGAAAAAACGTTCGTACTAGGTAATTACTATGATTATGAAATGGAATCATCGGTAAAGATCTTTGGTAACTATGATAAGGAGGAAATTTATCCAATTATTGCCAGTGTCCCTGATGGCTTCTGGTTGTCGCTAATGTTATTGGTTTCTGGTATGGTCATCTTGCCAAAAGAGTTTCGGAGGAGTTAAATAAAGAGAGGTGAGCGGTTTATTGAATTTACAAATTCGTTTTAGGTTCGAATATATAACCATTAACCAAGATAATGAATATTTAGTTGTACTAGTCTGTCCAGGTCCCAAGTATAATAGTTAATTTGAGTCCAAATTGACTTAATATCTACTATATCATTTGACATTTAAGCATAATGAGGATCTGGTGATATTGGATTTGACCTGATTTATTGGTGATTCTGACCATTAAATGACAGAAAATGATATTTAGTCCCCCTATGGTATTGTTTTTAAGTTGGCAAATATATTATCATCTGAGATCCTGGCATATCAGACTTCTTAAACAAAGGGCACATAGAGACAATGACACAAATACCAAATAATCATTGTTTAGAATGTCCCTGAGACATGGCAGCCAACATGTTGGTTTTGGGAGTAATATGGCACGGTAATTTATCTTTTAATCATTGGCCTTTTGGAACATATTGGCCGAGACTTGGGCTGCAGTATTGGCCAACATCTGATATTGTGTAATGTTTCTGACAAAAGTTCCGGTTAATGGGTTCAATTACCATAACAGGTTAGCTTGGTATTTCACGATATTAAATCCATTATAGAACTCCTTTCCAAATTATGGAACTCCTAAATCCATCATCAATGCTAGTAGAGAAGAAAACCAACACAAACAAAAGAATACCAACTCAGCAGAGGAGAGAAAGTACAGTGGTGCTAGAGAAAGCAATCCATGATGTTGAAAAGGAGGGCAACATCCAGAAGACAACAATGACAAACTTCATGATAATAGAAATAGAGAGGAATCAGGTTGGGATTGGAAAACGGATGCAGATTAGTGTCAAATTCATGTGTGGATGTATGTTAAGTTCAAACCTTATCCAAAATTGGGTTGGATCGAGTCAAATGCTGCTGAGATCCAGATTTAGGCAGAAACGGGTTGGATTACTACCGGGTCAGCTTGATGGTGTGCTGCAGCAATAGGTCGGATTCAGGTTTGGGTAGAAACTGGGTTTGAATGCTAACGGGTTTTGGGTTGGGTTACTAGCATGCTGGATTTTAGTGTGAGAGGAAGGAAAAGAAAGCAGGGGTAGAGAAGGAAAGGTGATAGACAGCTACTGCTTGAAGAGGCGGAGCATATGGGGAAGCAAGGTGGGGAAGGGGAGGATATGACCACCGGTGTTCTAAAAATCAGTTTAGGCGGCACCTAGGCGCCCGGTGCCCGCCCGATGTTTGCCTAGGCGCCCACTTAGCGCCCCCCCCCCCCCCCAACCCCGACCCTCGATTATACATGTTTTTGGGTTTTATGGATTTTTTATGTTTTTTTTTGTAGTTTTTTTTTGGAACCGCGGCCGCCTAGGCAGGATAGGCGCGCCTAGTGCCCGCCCGACTAGCGTCTAACATCTTTTACAACCTTAATGACCACTTGATGTGATCATGAGTGGTCACGGTTAAGGTCCAGATCTAGAATCTGAAAAGGAGATGGTGCGACGAGTCAATATTTTGAGGGTTAGGGTTTAAGCTAAGGCATGGGGGAAGGCAAGAATAGTCATAATAGGTACTAGTAGCTGTAGGATAGGACGACTAGAGTTTAGGGAGGATGGTTGATGACCAACTAGGGTTTAGAGGTAGGGTTAGGACTGGCTAGGGTTTAGAATTAGGGTTAGGACCGGCTAGGGTTTAGAATTAGGGTTAGGATAGGGATAGGTTTTCTGGGGGGATAGCTAGGGTTTGGGGGATGGCTAGGATTAGGGTCTAAAAAGAGGACAAATAAAATGTGCTTATAGTTTAAATACCATGCTTAAGTTTGTGAAATAATAATTTTATTAGTGCGGTAGACCAAACTATATAAAGATATTAGCAAAGCTTGACAACTATACAATAGCTTGCATGTGACATCATGAAGTCCATCACTAAGGCCTACTAGTAGTAATGTCACTAAGACTATTTTTGTTTTTGCTTGGCTTAAGCTTGGTTCTTTTTATTACATCAATCTTTCTGGACTATGCTTGGTATAGTTCTTTGTACGTTGATCCTCGATTACTGCGTAACAATCTTTCTTGATCCAGTGCTTGACCCGATCTCCATTGCACGCTTTACTCGGGCTGACCATCGGTACCACAATCCTCTTGCCTACGTAGACCGCTCCTGCAGGTCCGACTCTTAATTAGCCGCTAACTAAATATCTCGATTCATCTCCCTTTACAATTCAACGCATAGCGCACCTAACGAGATTCAAACCTCCAACCCGTATTTTTGGGTCTTTATGTCTGAAGTCATGAACACTTGGGCCAATGCTTGTTGCCAACAAAAACTATACTTAAGATAGCAAACGTTCAACTTTGATGTCAATGCTCCAGGACCCTTAAAGTTTCATTGTTTTTGTCATTCGGGACACTTTTGCGGGTACAATAAGTCACAAAATCTAGTTGAGTCACCCGATTCACTTTTACACTTGTATGTTGGCTATTTCATTTTGAGGATTTCTAGTATTTTAGTGAATTGCAGACCGAAGATCTAACTCACTTTATCAAACTATGGATGGTTGTGTCCGTTGCTGCATTATATAGTTACACATGTGAATATTTTCTTTCACATCTATGAAATATAGTTTAGGGGTGAGCATTATTTGGTTTTGGACCGAGAACCGAACTGAACCAAACAAGAGATTCGGTTCGGTTTGAAATTTTTTCGGTCCGGGTTCGGTTTTGAAAATACTAAAATTCCATATTCGATTTCGGTCCAAAACTGAATAAGACTTGTGCAATTATGTAAGTACCCTCAATTCTATGCATAATATGATTAAAAATGTATATTTGAAAACAACAATTGTATGTATAAAAATTGTATTTCTTAATATAATTTAACCACAATTCCAATTTTGGGCCCGACCCATTAAATAATAGAAATAGCCCAACCGAACAAACTATATAAACCAAATCGATTATATTTATTCAGTTTCGGTTATGGCTAATTTCGGTTCAGTTTCGGTTCGGTTTGGATTTTTAGAAATTCGGTTTTGACTATTTCGGTTCGGTTGAAACCAAATAAACCAAATGATCACCCCTAATATAGATATGTTTTCAATCAGGTTTTCAAATCATTGCATGGTATAGTGTTTTCAAATCATTGCAAGGTCATTTCCAGTTCCAGATACTCAGACACTTGATTCCGGTTTTCCATGGCCAACTACCACTTAATTGCTGCCTTACCTTTTCTGTACAAGGCCAAAGCGTCTTCTAACTTTTATTCCCATGTTGCTCAAGGTTGTGAAAAGCGCTAGGCGCTAGTCGGGCGGGCACCCGCCGCCTAGCGCTTAGCTCTCCTAGGTGGCCTCCTAGATATAGGCGGTTCAAAAAAAAAATCCAAAAAATGTACTGAAAATTGTAGAAAAAGTCCATAAAACCCCAAAACATGCATAATCGGGTGTTGGGAGGGACTAGGCGGGCGCCTAGGGGGCATCGGACGGGCACCAGGCGCCTATCGCCTAGACCGCCTTTTAAAACAGGGATGTTGCTATCTACTAAATGCTTCTTCAAATTTAGTTGTCCTACATTTGGTGTGAACTTCAGGTAAGAATCTGAGTACAATATACCATTCCAGCACGTGGTAGTTTGGGTGCTATGTGTGAATGCTAGACCACTGTTTTGAAATGTGTAGGATTGTTCGAATAGTAGTCTAAGTACAGTAGGAAGTGTAATAACAATCTTTTGAATTTTCCTGTTATAGGAATATAATTGCCATGCCCTTTTAGTACTAGCACATTTTCTGATGGTGTAAATGCTTAATGTTATTGTTTTATTATCCACAACATATATATGGGGCACTCAAAAGGATTACAACCTGCAACCCCGTCAGTGTAACATAATATACTGCAGAAAGAACAGGTCTGGTGACTATAAGGTGATTGAACGTTTGAGAGACTAAGCTGGCATTGGATATCAGGATTTGGCATTATTTATTTGAATTCCTGACTTGCATAATAAGTTTACCAAATCTGTTATTTCTTAGTAAGGAGACTTGTGATTGATTAGTCCCTGCAGTTTCTATTAGATGCATTTCTTAGATCTAGTATAACTACGGGTGTCTTCTCTATACTTATGACTACTGCTTGCACATAACATCATAGATGTTCTAGCTCAGTTGTAGAACAAAAAACTAATCCAATTTTTTTATGAATTTGCGTAGATAGTTTTACTTGGTATTACATGCCGGATAAC
The DNA here is from genome assembly GCA_029216955.1 of Iris pallida. NCBI lineage: Eukaryota > Viridiplantae > Streptophyta > Magnoliopsida > Asparagales > Iridaceae > Iris > Iris pallida. Next base: position 5,791,986 of record JANAVB010027799.1, on the reverse strand, counting down.
TACATCAACTAGAATACTTTTGTCATATTAAATCCCTAACTTGACGATTAAGTTACTGTGTTACATGACCAGGTGAGTATATCTAATAGAATACTTGTCTCGGTGATTATAAATCTGTTCTTAGTATTTACACACATTTCTCTCCTTTACAATCTGTACTGTATGTACTTAAATAATAAAGTCTGTGTTTTACTTTCTTTGTTTATTTTCAGTGCTGGAGAGCTGCTTCTTTTTTAAAACACGAGGTCGATCATAGGGAATGTCTTGCTCTGGCAAAGAAGTACTTGAACTTTGTATGCGATGAGCAGCAGGCTGCTTCTGTCTACTCAAAATTGCGTATGTTAAAGAAAAAGTTTCCACGAACAAGCTCATTCGAGAATAATAATGACCTGAATTCTTCACAAAATCATTTACCTGCCTCAAGAAAAGTAGATGTGCAATTCCTTGTGCAACCATCAAATTCTAAGCCATCACATCAGCCTGAATTAGGAGAAATAAAAGAGATTTCTGATGGACCTTGGTCCTCTGAGCAGGTACTCTTGGAACAGCAGCAGAATTCTGTTCACGGATCCCCTTCAATAATTCAACAAAACCTTGGCTCATTAAAAGATGATCTTCTAAAAAAGAGAGTTGATTTGGTTCACAAAATTTGTTCAAAGAGAGCCAAGGACCTCCTTCTGAAACACCAAGTAGAACTCTCAGATTTCAACGTTCATAGGGAAGAGGAAAAGAAGAAAATGAAGACTGCACATGATTCAGATTTGGATCTCATTCGCTCTATACATATTGATGATACAATCAGAAACAACAAAATAAAATTAATTGATCAAGAATTTTTGAAGAAAATGGCGAAATATGATGAGCACATGGAGTCCCAACGCAGCAGTCTTGCAGCCATGCAAGAAGCTGCAAGGAACAAAGAGGACGAGATTAGGGATAATTGGTTGGAAGAAGCCAAAGCTGGTGCTCTGAAAGAATCCTTTGATAATCTTCCTTTGAGTGAAAGCGGCTTCACGTTGGAGGAATTCAATATAGTTAGCAGCCAGGTTGAAGCTTGTGATGGTGCAGGAAACATGATGATTGCACCTAGTTCTGCTTCGGATCAACTTTGGAGTGATAATATTAAAGCATACCATGGAGAAGCTGATGAATTGGTCGTAGAACATTCGGAAAGTCCATCAGTATTACCTAGTGAAAGGGTGGAAGATGTTCCAGTAGAAACTGAAATTCCAGCTTGTCAGACTGATAACATGTTTCAGTTGCATTCTGCCGAACCAACTGGAGCATCATCAAGGTCCGCTCCACATCAAATTTGTGATGGTGTTTGTACAACAGACCCTGTAGAGTCTAGCGAACCATATGTTAATTTATTGATAATTCCATCAGATACTCCCAATGAAAGCATTGTAGATTCTCATTCTGAGCAAAGGGTTGAGAGGGAATGTGTTGAACCAGCTGGAACATCTCAATTGATTTCAACAACTTTACCGTCACCAACTTTTGATAGACTGTCTATGGAAACAGACATTACACCTTCCCTGTCAGATACTATGAATGCAGTAGGAAATGTGGTTGATGATTCGACAATAGGAGCACCAGCAATAACAGCAGACGGGGACCTGGAAGGTGGAGGTAATACTGTTAACACACGATTGATATCTTGCCCACAGCCAATTCAGGCAGAAGTACAATTAGATATTGTCAATGCAGTAAGCAGTGGGCATGACCCAATGCTTATTACCTCTACAACGGCAACGGTAGCACCTACATTTGTTGGTGGAGACATACATAAAGGCAAAACAAATCGTGATATGTCATGCTTGATTTCTTCGTTAGGGGAAAATCAGGCAGAGGTTGCTCCCTCTTTACCCACAATGACAAGCTCCGGCTCTGTTGTTTTGGTGACATCTGATCTGGTATGCCCTTAGCTCTTTTGTGTTATACCAGATAATCTGCCTATTGCTACTTCCGGTAATTCCTGTTTTACTTTTTACTTTTTGAGCTACAATGGGACATTTATTTTGCGAATAGTGAAACCCAAGGTTGGAATAGTCGTATGTTTAAATTTTTTATTGGAAGCTATCAAAATCATTATGGATTGCAAAGGCAAATTTAAACACATACAGAAGATGACGTCAAAATATTATTTTAAAACTTCAATTATTGCATTGTAATATTTTTTAATATATTCTCCTTAATTTACTTAAATCAAACCTAGGTCCTTGTAAGATGGTTCCTTAATCATTAAAGTTGACTATGAGAAGGAAAAACATGGGACATGTCCACTTCTTCTCTACCCTGTGCTAAATGCCTGTGCCGGCGACTCGCCTGTTTAAGCAAGTTTCTAACCTTGCTGCAAATCTCTTTGCCACCAGAATTTTGGCATCTTTTTGACTCGTCTTTGGTACTTGGATTGAGCATTCCCACACGGCACCACATTACTAGGAAGTGCTGACTAGGCATTAGATTCCTAGGAATCTTACTTTTCACAATATAATTTATACATTCCTGAGAACCTAATGTAGAAGCATGGAAAATATTGTTTTTAGTCCCACATCGGAAAGGAGAAGAAGAAAGGGCTCACTCCATTCTATAAATAGAGCCCCCTTACCTCCTTTGAAAAGGGCACCAACTTCTCTTCCCTCCTTCCAACTTGGACTCTTCCTGCTACGCACCTTCGGGTGCTAAGTCGAAGAAGTCTAGGGCAGCGCGGGCTCGTCGAGCTCAGTCAGCTGTTCCAACCTCTGACCATCAAGCATCCCGCTAAGCGGGCCTCTAATGGAAAGTTGTACAGAACCGTCCGTGTCCAGTCCCCGGCAGCAAACGGACAGGGTGGTTCCCAAGAGTCCCCCAACAATGATCAAAGAGCAAATACTTTTACTAGTCCCGCATCAGGGAGCAAACATGATACCTACGCACTCGTGTGCTCGGGATACCCAGGCCCACAAAGCGAGTGCAAAGGTTGATCGAAATGTCCTTGACTTGCGAGATGTGATCCTTCACAAGCGCAAGAAAAGAAGGGGATTCTCTATGCGGCTCGAAAATCAACATGAAGCTTCATGCGGCTCAAAACCCAGGAATCTTCATGCGGCTCACAAAACCCAGGAAGCTTCATGCGGTTCAGAAACTTCATGCGGCTCAGAAACGTCATGCGGCCCAGAAACTTCATGCGGCCCAGAAGCTTCAAGCGGTGCAGAAGCTTCATGCGGTTCAGAAACCGCATGCGGTTCAGGAATCTTATGCGACTCGGATAGCTCCATGCGGCTCAGAAAAGAGCCACGTGGCCCTAAGTAGTCCTCCTCTACAGCTGGCCACAAAGCAATTGCCACATTAAATGTCCTGACGGCAGCTCTGACAAGTGACAGCTCTGACATAAAGTTGAAATAATGACTCTGACATGATGGCGTGTTCCTAGGGAAACGAAGAAAATCTTTGTTACAGCTGGCACGATCCACCGACCCCGAAGCACCCCTATGCGGCTGTCCCCTTCATGCGGCTGCCACCTTCATGCGGCTGCCTCCTTTACGAGGCTGCCACCCTCATGCGGCTGCTACCTTCATGCGGCTAGGATCGTGGGGGGCACCCATATGCGGTTCACTTAGAGACCGCACCCATGCGGCTCTGTTAGAACATCCCCCTTACGACAGTTGAGACACGTGGCGGTCCTCGCAACAGTTGAGACACGTGGCGTTCTTATCCCCCTCGGAATTATGGCTGCTAGCAAATCATAACAAACTCAGATTTGTTACAATCATCATAATTATCCAAATCAAATCAGATCAGACAAATCGAACACGTGGCAGGAGATCCGAGCCTATCATCACAAATTATGAAAATTCATGGCAATCAACATTAATTGCCCATAGGATTTGGTGCAATCCACATTAATTGCCCAGATTCGTTGCAATCAAGATTAATGGTCCAGATGATTGGCCGCCGACTTTCCAAGGGGAAAATCATTGCAAACCCTAATGATCACACCCCCACCTCTATAAATAGCAAGGTGCCATTCCCTTGCAAAGAGCTGGAGACTGGAGAGAGAGGATACCTGGAGACCTCGAAGGCTGGACACACAGAGAGAAAAAGGCACGCACAGAAGAGTCTCCCTACACGTTCCGAGAGCATTTCTTCATCAGAGCCAAGGCTACGTCCGATCGTCCAAGGAGTAAGGCAGAGCTGCCGTCTCTTTCCCGAGCCTCTACCGTCACCTCCCAGAATCAAAAATAAACAATCGTACTTAAATTGCTGTACCTAGGTTTTCGTCCCTAGGCTTTCTTTGTACGAGCGAGTTTGTATTGTGAGTCTAAGTTCAGTCCTCCTATATAATTGTTCTGTACTTTTACAATCAATGACAAACACGATGGCGACTCTGCTGGGGACAAACTTCTCAACGGCTGAGGAGTTGATGACGCAATCGGACGCAGCCAAACTTGGCTCCACTCAACAAATGCTGGTCGTCCGGTTCGACCAGCATGCGTTTGAAGAAATGCTCTCCGACGTGAGCGCCGGCCCGGTCCAGCAGCGAGCCCGCACGAAGAAGGCCCGTAGGGAGTGGAGGTCCAAATCATTCGCTCCTCCCCAAGCTCTCGAAGGAGTACTCTCTGTTGCACAAGAAGGCGAAAAAGACCCTCTTGCGGCCCCACTTCAGACCATAGAGCACTCTGTTGTCCCCAAGTCCGGCAGAAGAAAACACTATGATGCTGGACTTGCAGGGGCAAAGAGGAACTCTATGCGGTCCGAGCCGCATAAAGGCGCCAGCCGCATGAAGAAGGCTCACGCGGCCGCAACTGCCAACCTCATGGAGAAAACTCATGCGGCCACAAAAGTCAGCCGCATGCAGAAAGCCCATGCGGCCAGAACTACCAGCCGTATGCAGGCAGCCTGCACGGCCATGACTTCCAGCCGCATTCCGGAGGTTCATGCGACCACCGCTTCTAGCCGCATATAGAAGGCTCATGCGGCCACAAAAGATAGCCGCATGCACACAGCCTGCACGTCCACTAATCCCAGCCGCATACCGTCTGCTCCATGCGGCTCACGGTCAGTCTTTGACCGCCTCTCATGCGGTCCTGAGTCCAGATGCGCCCAAGAACATGTGCCAGACTCTTTGCGGCACCATTTGGACTCTTCCTACTATGCACCCTCGGGTGCTAGAGTGAAGAAGTCTAGGACAGCGCGAGCTCGGCGAGCCCAGTCAGCTGTCCCAACCTCTGACCATCCGAGCGCTCCGCTTACCGTTATACGGGCCTCCGATGGAAAGTTGTACCGAACCACTCGAGTCCGGCCCCCGGCGGAAAACGGACGAAGTGGTTCCCAAGAGCCTTCCAACAATCAGGGAGCAAACATGGTGCCAATACACTCAGATGCTCGGGTTTCCCAGGCCCACAAATCGGGTGTAAAGGTTGCTCGAGATGCACCTGACTTGCGTGACGTGATCTGTCACAAGCGCAAAGAAAGAGAAGAAGCCTCGGTGTGCAGAGAGTCCTTCCCTGGACATCACTGCACTCAGGTCATTGTCAACTGCTGCTGCAGCAAGGCGACCACACATGAGGAGCGGCGATCCGTCTTCCAACGACTGCAACACCCAAGCTCGGAAGACGAGGCACTTCTCGTCGCCTCCTGCAATTCTGCTCAAAGGATCCCTGGTAGCGGGAGAGGAAAGAAAACAAACGTCTCCAGTCCTAAAATCTCAACCAAGAAACTCTCTTCTAAGCGGTTGTCCACAACTGCCACAGGAGGAGTTTTCCAAGGTACTCGATCAAAGACGAAATCTACCACGCTTGGGGAATTGTCATCCACATCTCTGGGAGGCGCTGGAGCTGGGGGTAGCACTCCTCCAAACATCCGCGACAACCCGGTGTTCCAAGAAGATAATCCAGGGGAAACGGTTTCCCCAACAGACGCAGCAAGTTCCGACGTCCCCGAGGATGTCCGCGACTCTCAAGACGAGGTAAGCTCTGAAGCTGAGGGTACCATTCTTTCTGAGTCCGAACCAGAGGAGAACATTCCCACATACCCTGACGACTTCTCTGTACAAGGGTATGACTCAGAGAGCGCGTCCTCCACCGTCCCTTCCATCTCTCCTCATGTGAGGACGGTATTCATGACAGACAACAACCAAGACAGTCCCAGTGATCGCCAACGCATCGACACTCTGGAGGCCATACTACATGCCTTGGTCAAGTCCGTGGACAAGATCAAAGCGGCCCTTCCAACTCTGCAAGGAAGAACGCCTGGCCAAACAAGCTTGGGTCCCGCGGTCAATGCGGACTCAAACTCGGCTGCACCAAACCCGGACGACAATCCCCCAACAAGGACGGCTCCCACTGCTGCAGACGAGGCCAGGGAGGCGAGACGAGAGGTCCAGGAACTCCGGGCCATGTTCCACGCCCGAGAAACTTGCCAAGACCTCAGGATACGACAACCGTATCCGGCTGCATGGAGAGATGTTCCCTTCCCACCAAGATGTAAACCATTCAACATCAATCCGTATGATGGGAAGACATCTGCAAGCAGGTACATCACCTACTTCGAAGTCACAACCGACCATCTGCCTCATGACGACGTCATCCTCACGCGGTTGTTCATTGGAGCGTTGGAAGGGGTCGCCTTTGACTGGTACCGCAACTTGTCGGACAACTGCATCCATTCCTTCGCCGGCTTCAAACGCATGTTTCTGGAGAGGTTCTACGAAGTAGGACATGACGTGACAATGTCCACCCTCATGGACGTTGTTCAGGGAGAAAAGGAGCTGACAAGGAATTATATCGAACGGTTTCGTCAAACCGCAATGAAGTTGCCTTCCGGTAACCCGGATTCCTCAATTGAAATTTGCCAAATGAGGCTGCTCCCCACAATCAGCCTCTGGATGGGCGAAAGTCAGTTTAAGGATTGGAAGACTTTCATTATTAGCGTCACTAGCGCAGAAGACAAGTTGAAGAATGCTCGCCAACTGGGATTGCACATCTCGAAAGGAGAGGACAAGGGCAAACGCCCTAATACCAACAAACAACAACGACAAGTCCCTCAAGAAGTACTATGTCTAAACGACACCTTCCAACTATCTTTCGGATTGTGAGTCATATACCCGCAGGTATCGCTGAACTTACACTTCGACTTCAAATCTCCCAGATTGTTGAGTTATGTACCCTCTGGTACTGCTGAACTTACAGTCTGCCTCCAAATATATCAGATTGTTGAGTTATGTACCCCCTGGTACCGCTGAACCCACAGTCTGCCTCCAAATATCTCAGATTGTTGAGTTATGTACCCCCGGTACCGCTGAACCCACAGTCTGCCTCCAAATATCTCGAATTGTTGAGTTATGTACCCCCTGGTAACGCTGAACTCACATTCGACCTCCAAACATCTTAGATTATCGAGTCATGTACCCCTTGGTACCACTGAACTCACCTACATTTATCCTCAAAATATCCCAGATTGTAGAGTTATGTACCTTCTGGTACCACTGAACTTACATTCTGCTTCCAAATATCTCAGACTGTTGAGTTATGTACCCCCCGGTACCGCTGAACTCACATTCTGCCTCCAAATCTTCCAGATTGTCGAGTTATGTACCCGCAGGTACCGCTGAACTCCCATCCTGGTCAATCTATATCGCATCTTTTGGGTAGTAAGTCACGTATGATCATACCTCTGAATTTTCTTCCTAAAAGGAGCTCCTTCCTCATGATCCACTATCCGCACTTTCAGTGCAAAAAAAGGGTAACAAATCCGCAAATTTCCTAAGACAACCATGTCGATGCTGCCTCTGAGTTGTTTCACTTCCATCAAAAACAAACCGTCCCTCACGTAGAACTTTCATGTCCTCATTACCTCTGAGTTGTTCTACGTACCCCTTCATGGAGCCCACTCCTGCCATGTCCTCATTACCTCTGAGTGGGAAGGCTCCATCGAAGAAACCCTCATATTTGCCATGTCCTCGTTACCTCTGAGTAAGTATGTTGGTTCTCTCTCGACTTATTATCCGTACAAAAAAAAACCCCCAGGGTACGCCAAGGATAATAGGCCCAAAAATGTCCTCTGTTGACCACAAATGTCCTCCGTGGACCACAAATGCTGTACTAAGTTTCCTAGTATATGCGTCTCATTTCTCATCATGTCCCGGGAGCCCAGCTGTTCCATGGCATTCTTTCACCCAATACATAGAACTTCCACGTTGATAGCACCTCTGAGTTGTTCTATGTATCCTCATCCGAGTTCACTCCTACCACATCCTCATTACCTCTGAGTAGGAAGGCTCTACTTTAGACCCATATTTACCACGTCCTCATTACCTCTGAGTAAATATGTTGGTTTTCTCACCACTTATTATCCGTACTCGCACCGCCAATACACAAAAAGGATAATAGGTCCACAAATGTCCTCTGTTGACCACAAATGCTGTATTAGGTCCTCTAGTACATGCACACCTTCTTCACAATCATATGCTTCTGGAGCCCAGTTGTCCCGTGGCATTCATTACCCATTACATAGAACATCCACGTCCATATTACCTCTGAGTTGTTCTATGTATCCTCGTTTGGGTCCACTCCCACCATGTCCTCATTACCATCAACCCCATATTTACCATGTTCTCACCACCTCTGAGTAAATATGATGGTTCTCTCTCTCAACTTATCATCCGTACCTAAAATCAAGGTACGCCAAGGATGATAAGTCCACATAAAATCTTCAGCGGAAATACCTAAACCTATCACGTCCATGCTACCTCTGATAGGATTGCCACACCTAAATAACTCTACTTTCCATGCTTCTTATTCAAAGTATTCCAAATTTGCAATTTGGAAACTTTGAAGGGGGTCTTGTAGAAGCATGGAAAATATTGTTTTTAGTCCCACATCGGAAAGGAGAAGAAGAAAGGGCTCACTCCATTCTATAAATAGAGCCCCCTTACCTCCTTTGAAAATGGCACCAACTTCTCTTCCCTCCTTCCAACTTGGACTCTTCCTACTACGTACCTTCGGGTGCTAAGTCGAAGTCTAGGGCAGCGCGGGCTCATCGAGCTCAGTCAGCTGTTCCAACCTCTGACCATCAGAGCGTTCCGCTAAGCGGGCCTCTAATGGAAAGTTGTACAGAACCGTCCGTGTCCAGTCCCCGGTAGCAAACAGACAGGGTGGTTTCCAAGAGTCCCCCAACAATGATCAAAGAGCAAGTACTTTTACTAGTCCCGCATCAGGGAGCAAACAGGATACCTACGCACTCGTGTGCTCGGGATACCCAGGCCCACAAAGCGAGTGCAAAGGTTGATCGAAATGTCCTTGACTTGCGAGATGTGATCCTTCACAAGCGCAAGGAAAGAAGGGGATTCTCTATGCGGCTCGAAAATCAACATGAAGCTTCATGCGGCTCAAAACCTAGGAATCTTCATGCGGTTCCCAAAATCCAGGAATTTTCATGCGGTTCAGAAACTTCATGCGGCTCAGAAGCGTCATGCGGCCCAGAAACTTCATGCGGCCCAGAAGCTTCAGGCGGTGCAGAAGCTTCATGCGGTTCAGAAACTGCATGCGGTTCAGGAATCTTATGCGGCTCGGATAGCTCCATGCAGCTCAGAAAAGAGCCATGTGGCCCTAAGTAGTTCTCTACAGCTGGCCACAAAGCAATTGCCGCATTAAATGTCCTGACGGCAGCTCTGACAAGTGACAGCTCTGACATAAAGTCGAAATAATGACTCTGACATGATGGCGTGTTCCTAGGAAAACGAAGAAAATCTTTGTTACAGCTGGCACGATCCATCGACCCCGAAGCACCCCTATGCGGCTGCCCCCTTCATGCGGCTGCCTCCTTCATGCGGCTGCCCCCTTCATGCGGCTGCCTCCTTCACGAGGCTGCCACCCTCATGCGGCTGCTACCTTCATGCGGCTAGGATCGTAGGGGCACCCATATGCGGTTCACTTAGAGACCGCACTCATGCGGCTCTGTCAGAACATCCCCCTCACGACAGTTGAGACACGTGGCTGTCCTCGCAACAGTTGAGACACGTTGCGTTCTTATCCCCCTCGGAATTATGGCTGCTAGCAAATCATAACAAACTCAGATTTGTTACAATCATCATACTTACCCAAATCAAATCAGATCAGACAAATCGAACACGTGGCAGGAGATCCGAGCCTATCATCACAAATTATGAAAATTCATGGCAATCAACATTAATTGTCCATAGGATTTGGTGCAATCAACATTAATTGTCCAGATTCGTTACAATCAAGATTAATGGTCCAGATGATTGGCCGCCGACTTTCCAAGGGGGAATCATTGCAAACCCTAATGATCACACCCCCACCTCTATAAATAGCAAGGTGCCATTCCCTTGCAAAGAGCTGGAGACTGGAGAGAGGATACCTGGAGACCCCGAAGGCTAGACACACAGAGAGAAAAAGGCACGCACAGAAGAGTCTCCCTATACGTTCCGAGAGCATTTCTTCATCAGAGCCAAGGCTACGTCCGATCGTCCAAGGAGTAAGGCAGAGCTGCCGTCGCTTTCCCGAGCCTCTACCGTCACCTCCCCAGGATCAAAAATAAACAATCGTACTTAAATTGCTGTACCTAGGTTTTCGTCCCTAGGCTTTCTTTGTACGAGCGAGTTTGTATTGTGAGTCTAAGTTTAGTCCTCCTATATAATTGTTCTGTACTTTTACAATCAATGGCAAACACCTAAGAAGCACGAGCACTCCAAAATACACTAGGACACCAAAAAAAGGTTCCGATTCTGTGTCACCATGCTTCGAATCCGTGTCTGTGCGCCGTAGTGACAACCTAGATTGTCTTCATATTCAGTCCCTCCCATTTTTTACTAAATTACCATTGCTTCATTTAGTTCATTACATTTAGTACCGTACAGAAATACTTATGTTATGAACTCAAAGAACATTTTTTGTCAAATAATTATAAAAACCATTCCAGCCACTAAATTTCTTAAAGAAATAAAATACTCACTGAAAATTCTAAAAATCTAATCATAAAGCAATAGTTTTGGATAATAACATTTTGAGAAAAGAAACATAATGTATTTGGGAAAAGTAATATTATAAAAAAGATATGAATATGATATTCTTTCTGTAGGAAACTATAAAAAAGAATGTCAAGTTAGATGGGATTTCCGGAACTTACGAATCCTAATCCATCTTGACTAGTTTTCAGACTATACTAAACAAAAAGGGAAGATAATGTTACCTACTTGGTCACAGATTATGTTACTATCATCAAAGACAGAAATTTACAAAAATAGAATACTTGAATCACAAAAGTTTCGGTCATCCACAATGTATTAGCAAAATATTAAATTGCCTGCAAATTTTTGATATACTATAAATCAATGTTCTAAAAGACGGAAGTGGCTTCTAGCACCTATTGGCTAGGAAGAATTAAGCACAGTATGAACCAAAAATAAATACAAATTTATAAATATATGTTAAAATGACAAAATCTATGAAATGAATAAAATAAGAAAGTACCAATATGGAACTTATTTTTCTCCATTTAACACAATTTATGTTTAATTATATTATTCTATAGGCTAATTTGATTATCACATACTTAACTATCAACCAATTAATCCCAAACTAAAATAGAAAATTGAAAATATTCTGATCTATGGACAGTAATCTTAACTGAAATAACAAGATTTAGAACAAAGAATTAGAGAAGAGAAAATAGACCCTAATTTACCTTTCTCTGTTGCTATTGTCGTTTGTTATTCCTGTCCTTTAAAAATTTGCAGAAAGTAATATTGATTCTGATCACTACTATGCTAATATACATCCATGTACACAGGGCTTGTACCACTCCAGGGCCCCAATATGGTGTTCACTTGGTAGCAATGTTCTGTTTACGCTGTTCTTGCATTGTCATGGATTTATGCTGTTCTTGCAATGTTATGGATTTATTTTGTAAAATGCAGATTCTGATAGTACTTATTTTTTATTATTCATCCTAAGTCAGATAGCTCTGAAAAGCACTTGCCTTTGATTTTATGACTTCCAAGTATTTACTTTTGTTCACGAGTTACTGTTTTAAGTGGAAATTCATATGTTTATTTTGTTCCAGATATCATCTGCCAGTGTGCATGAAAGACTTGCTTCGTCTGTTGCTACTGGAACTGATCAGGGTGATAGTTCTCAACAGATTGTGATTCCTGCACTAGATCCAGTTAATGGTGTACCTTCACCAGTCCAGCAAACCATTAATAACGCATGCACCTTAAATTCTACATCATCTGAGGTGCCTGTATCTGTTGATATTTCTTTGACTGAGAATGATCAACAAAATAACCATGTGCCATTAGAATATGGAGAGCCTTGTACTCAATTCTCAAATTTGTTTGCTCTTCAAACTGAAGTGTCATTGCAACAGCCAATTTATGACGCTGCTGCACAGGGTGACCAAACGAACCAGTTTGTCTCTTGGTCTGGTGTGCCTCCATTGCCACCTAATTCCAGTACGCGACTAGAAATGACACGCCCTGAACATCTTACTAGGGGTCAGTCAGAGCCGGGAAGCCAAGTATCTCAAATGCTACCCTGGCCGTCTATTCCAATGATTGGCCCTGACCCACTTCAAAATGAACTGATGAGAATACGCAAACAGGATGAATCGCGTACCAAGAAGCATGAAGACAAGGTTTTTGATAATGACTTCACATCTCGGTTTCTTATTAATTTTCAGTTTCCACCTTGGTTCTGCAGCTTATGTTCTTGCTTGTCAACATTTTCTCATGACAGAAACTGCAACTGGAATTGGAGCGTGATCAAGAGATAGAAAGAATACGTAGGAAGTATGAGGTGCTACTTCAGGATGCCGAGACTGAATTCGTTCATGACAAGAGAATGCTTGATACAATTTATAACAAAGTTCTCCTAAATCGAATTTTAGCCGAGGAATTTAGAGCCAAGTTCATTGAGAACAAGGGAGGTGCATCATCTTTTCCAGGTATGAAAATGCTTGTACTTACATGTTAATGATATCTTGGTAATTTGCTTGATTCTTCCAAGCTATAACTTATCCGTTGTATTCTAATGTGTCTAGTTTTTTTTATTTAACGATATACACAATTGTTATTCAGGTAGACTTCGATTTATTTCCCGTTCATTTAGGCTGTTGTTATTCTTTCATGTTACGTGTGGACATTATATGAGAGATTTACTGTATAAATCTATCTGACCAAGTTTAAATGTTCACCTAGTGATTCTGCATGAGATGAGTGGTGCATCTATATTAATTGCAAATTTCTCTTAATTTCGTTGATGTAAATCTGTGAGTGAGATATTAGGAATTTAAATTCTCCATATTTTTTTTTTGTTTTGGAAAACACGATGGACTTGTTGGTTACTTTGCTGCTAATCAGATACTGAACTCAGAAAATATTTTGCCAGGTCCCCAGCCAAATACAGGTCAGCAGTTTCTTCCAGCATCTCACACTCCGCGTGCCCCAAGGCAGTCCTCATCTTCCCCTATCCTTGTCCCAAACTCCGCTAACTTACTTCAGACCCCAGTACGAACCCCATCTACACGCCCAACAGTTGGACAACGAACCATGGCGCCTTTACATCCACGCCCAGTGGTTCGCCATTCCTCTCCACTCTTCCCAACAAATCAAGTCAGATCTCACGTCAGCCCTGTACTTCCGCCACGCATGAACCATCAACTAGGAACTGAGGCACGTGCCCCCGCACCACATCTCCTTCGCTTCAGGCCCCCCTCATCTGCAGCTGTTACCCTTCCATTGCAGACCAGCCAGGTTTCAACTCAGCAACAGCCTCTCCCTAATCTCGGTTCTGCAACAATAGTTTCTCCTATTACTCCCACACCAAGGGCTCCTCTAAGTGGAACATGTCATCAGCCATCAGTTCCATCTTTCTCACCTGCTTCACATAATTCAACTCTATCTATGCACCAGTCGCCCCGAGATGGAGATTCCAGTGCTGGAGCAGACATGCCAAATTTGTTGCAATCTATTGAAGTGGGTCCATCCCTTGATGGATTGCTCCAAACAAACCTGCCACCGAAAGAGAATGAATCAAACCTTTCAAATACTGATGCTTCAAGGCCTGCCACTGCTGCAGCAGGAGATGTTGTCTGTATCTCTGATGAAGAGTGATATGCTTGTTTGGGTGGAAGTTTGTTTGGGCTGTGCAAGTGGATCGGCTACCCAAAGTTTTTGTGTACTACTGTAACATATTAGAACTGAAACTATTTAGTTCTACTTTGCCTTCAAAGCGGATTTGGCTTAGACTGTCTTGAGGGCAAAGACTGACTGGAGCCGATTGCCAGAAAAGCTGCGGATGTTCCTCTAGAGAGCCTATCTTTACGCGGCTTGTGACCAGTTCAAATCTCAGACCTTCAGTGCATTGGACTTCACCTGTGTGGTGGTGTTCTTTTAGTAAATGTAACTATTTGCTGGGCTTCTTCCATGTATATAAGAATGCTGGCGACCAGTAAATAGAAATGTACACTACTTTCTTTTACATTACCGATTAGAAATGTCTCTATTTTCTTGTATTTGATTAGTCACTCTTTTTTGACTGCTCGGTTTTGCGAGTGGTCATGGTGGCTTTTTATGACAGTTTCAGTGATCTCCATTTCTCTCCGAAGATGTGATCACATTCTTTGTTTGAGTTAAAAGTATTCTGTAGTTTTGACAGAAGACACGTTCACCCATGCGGATTATGGTTTTACTATTACCGAAAACTGAAATATATCGACTGAGTACATAAAATGGTTTAGCTTGATCAATTTATTTTGTGATCGTGGCTATATGCTGTTGAAACCCAATCTGGATTTAGGAAACATATTTGTGGAGTCCAAATCTGATTTTATATTTGAGTAAATTAGATTTGAATATCCATAATTGGTGAGGGGCTATTTTAGATATAATAAGAATTATTTTAGGGTTTCCTATTTATGAAATCTTGTAATTTTACTTGAGTGTGGTGAGAGGGGCTTGAACTTATTAGGACAAAAGGTTCAACAATGTTTTTGTCAATCTTGTAATTTTATATGAGTTATATATATTGTAATTTGTTCAGGTGACATAGTCATTGTCATATACTTGTTTTTATCTGTGCTTAGTGTTCGTTAGACGAGGGTTGATTATTTTAGGTAGGTTGACCTAAGTTTTCGCTGCGACAACGTCTCAGACACATTATCGAAGCACTTGTAGGACGTGTTCAATTTTCAACATCTAGTATCAGAGTTTTTGAGGTTCTGACAGCCATGTCTACGGAGTAGATAAACACTCATATGATCATCCTCACAGGGAAAACTAGGCAATTTTGAAGCCAAGAATGGAGAATCTACTATGATGCAAGGACTTGCATAGTCCGTTGGAGGACAACAACGTAAATTATCGCACAAAGCTGTTTAAGACTAGAAACGACTGGATCGGAAGGCCGTTGGATTCATCCGCCAATGGTTGGACGATTCAGTGTTTCACCACGTGTCCATATAGAGTTCGGCGAAAGCATTGTTGGAGAAGCTGCATTCGCTGTACGAAAGGAAGACGGTTGGCAACAAGATATTTCTTATTCACCAATTCGTCAACTCGAAGTACACAGAGGGTACGTACCCCAATAGCACAACATCTGAACGAGGTTCAGGGTATCATCGATTAACTATCTGCGATGAAGAGTGTGATTGATGATGAGCTTTAGGCCCTAGTATTTTTTCTCTGCCGAAGAGCTGGGAGATGTTGGTGGTATTGGTAAGTAACTCTGCGCCTGATAGAGTTGTCACGATGGAGGAAGTCAAAAGTAGCTTGTTGAATGAGGAGGTCCGACACAAGAAAGTTGAACATCGCAGAAGTCCACTCTGGTGGCTTCCTTCAGGAGGAAAGACTAATGTCACAGACGAGGACATAGGAAAGTTCTTTGGATCTTGCGGCTGTGAACCGTAAGGAGGACTTCTATCACTGCTATCACTGTGGCGAAATGGGTCATATAAAGCGGAACTGCATGAAGCTCAAAGCTGAGAAGGCAAAAGAAAAAGATGATCAGGGGGATCTCACAACAATGGAAGATATCATCGCATCGACCGACCCAGAGGAACCTTGTGACGTGTCATGACGGCGATTGGGTCATGGACACGGGGACGTCGTATCACGCCACTCCTTAGAGGAGGATATTCACGTTATACCGCAGTGGCAGGTTTGGACGTATGAAGATGGGCGACAAGTGGACGGCTGTAGTTGTAGGCATTGGTGATGTGTACTTGACAAGTGAGTTTGGTGAGAAGCTCGTCCTTTGGGGTGTGTGACATATACCGAGTTTGCGCTACAACCTGGTTTCGGTTGAGAGGTTAGCAGATGAAGTTATATATATAGCTGTTTGGTGAGAAGCTCCTTCTGGAGATGAAGATTAGAGGGGCCGTTTTGCTCTCGCGTAGGACCCCGGCAAACTGTGATCACATTCAGAACTTGATCTTTGCGGTATGGCGATGATCTGGGTTAGGTGGAACAAAGGTAGCTGGGAGGGGGTGCAGATACATAAAACAGAACAACTCATCGGCGTTACTTTTGTGAACAAAGGTGGGTTCCGTTTCATTCTGGGTGCTGTATATGGGCACAACGACCGGAGACTCCGGGAGGCTTTGTGGGAGGACATTGTGCACCTGAGTCTTCTGGCGGACAGCATACACCTCCCTCTGCTCATCATGGGGGACTTCAATGCTATGCTACTTCGTCATGAGAAGGTGGGCGGACGACCTGTCCCGGACTCGATCCTATATGACTTCCAGAGGTGTTTGCTTATGTCAGGGATGCGGGGGCTGGAGCGAGCTGGACATATCTGGACATGGCACAACAAGGTTACTCAAAATCGGATTGCTTGTCCGCTGGATCGGACCTTGGGCAATAGTGAGTGGTTCAGGTGCTTCCCGAACTTGGTGGCGGAAGGTCTTGCGGCAGGTGCTAGCGACCATTCTCCTATCCGGGTTGACCTCTGTGTGAGACCCACTTTGAGGGCGAGGTCGTTTCGGTATAACAACAGCTGGTATCTGTCGGCTGGATATGATGAGGTGGTTACTAGAGAGATGCGGCACTTCCGGGATGGCACGGCTCAATTCCGCATGGTTCACAAACTCAAACAACGGAAATTTTCGTACAACGGGATGAATTTAATATTATTTGTGGAAGAGGGAAGAAGTTTGCCAAAATTCTACTGAACGGGATATCGCGCCAACTAACTTGGCGGTGGTGGCGACGTGGCGGTTTGGAGTGAGGGAGGAAGCAAAAGAGAAGGGAGAGAAGGAGAGAGCGCCAACTGGGTTGGCGGTGGGGGTGGCGAGCCCGAGAGGAGGGGAAAAGCGGGGGTGAGTTGGCGAGACCGCCAACTGGGTTGGCGGTGGGGTTGGCGAGCCCGCCAACCCACTTGGCGCGGCCCAGTCCCCAAGTAAAAGAGAGAAGAGAGAGGAGGAGAGAGGAGGGGGAAAGTAAGAGAGAGGGGGGGGGCTGACAGTGAGTGGAAGGAGAGAGAAGAAAAGTAAGAGAGAGGGGGGGCTGACAGTGAGTGGAAGGAGAGAGGGGGGGGGGGGTTGTTTGGATTTCGTGAGAGAGGGGAGAGAGAGGGGGGGGGGGAGAGAGAGAGAGAGAGGAGAGGCTAGAGAGAGGCTACAAAGAGAGTGAGAATTTGTCAGAGATTCTGGAGTGAGAATTTGTGAAGAGGAGGGAGGGAGATTTGTCAGAGCAACGTTAACTTTGCAACGTTAACTTAACCGCCAAGTAGGATGGCGGTATTAGTTACGTTATCCGTTTTTTTTCCTATAAAAACATATACATCTTAACAATTGTAGTCACTCATTCACTCACTCTCCATTCACTCATTCACTCAATCTCCAACTCCCACTCCAGCAACATCAACTCATTCACTCATACTCTCCACTAGTCCAACAAATTCCCCCACTCCAGCACCATCAACTTCTCTCCAGAGCTGAAATAATATCCTCTCTCCAGGAGTGTAACAAATTCTCCCACTCCATCTCCAGCAAGTTTTTTTCTCCTCCACCAATAGTTTTTTCTTGATGGATCGCAGTCTGAGAATAATATGCTCGCATGGAGGTAATGTAAACGGTTTAGAGTACGAAGGTGGCGAAACCCAAATTTTTTCTACTTATCCGAGTATTATTTTTGAAAATTTACGTAATCTTATTATCGAACGTTGTTCTATTAATTATGAATTTATTTTGAAATCTGTTTTTGGTTCTAGATGTTTTTTAATAGATGGCGACGAAGCATGGAATTTTGTTGTTGAGATTAATTCACAATCACGATATATAAATATATTTGTCATGCAAGTATCACAAGCATTTGATAATAGAAATAGTGAATATTTTTCAAATTTCCAGCATGTTAGTCAGGGTGCTAGTTCTTCCCAACCAATTGTTCCCATTTTAGAAGAAAATCAGTCATCTGATGAATATGACCATAATGATGATGATGATACTGAAGATGATGATGACGATGGAAATAGTGATGATTTAATTGAAAATGTAGATCATGAGGTAGATGATATTGATAATGTAATTACTTCTGAATTACTTATCGGAAAAGAATTTTCTAGTCGTTCTAAATTTAGAAGTTTCATAAGTAATGTTGCAATTCGACACAATTTTAGTTGTTCAGCCAATGTTATGAATAATGCTCGTGGAATTATATATAATTGTGATCAACCGAATTGTAATTGGAGAGTATATGCCAAACCGATTGGATCTGGTGAAATAGTTAAGATTGCTAAATTAGACAGTCGACACTCTTGTTTAGGTGGACTTACAACCGGACGTCATCGACTAGCTACCGCTGCATGGGTGAAAACATGTGTAATTGATATAATCAGAGACAATCAGTCTTATAGTGCATCACAAATTGTTAAAGATATATATAGGGAACATCGTGTGCATATTACTTATTCCAAAGCTTGGAGAGCTAGAGAGATGGCATTAGCTGAAATAAATGGTAGTTACATAGAGGCATATGCTAGTCTTGAGGAGTATGGTTTTAGAATTATGGAGACGAATCCAGGTAGTAGATATTTTCTTAAAACCACTGAAAATAATAGATTTCAAAGAATTTTTATTTGTTTTAAGGCATGCATTGACGGATTTTTAAGGGGCTGTTTACCGGTTATTAGTACTGATGCTACATTTCTTTCATCTAAATTTCAAGGTATCTTATTTATTGCTTGTGCTCACGATCCTAACTATCAGTTATATCCTATTGCTTATGCTGTTGCTGAAAGTGAAAATACTGATTCTTGGTCTTGGTTTTTAAACTCTTTTAGAACATCATTTGAAAGTTATTTTAATGAATGGAGTAGAATTTCATTTATTTCTGATAAGCAAAAGGGCTTAATACATGCTATGCGTGACATCTTTCCAGAATCGCCTCACTTTTTTTGCATACAACATTTTAAAAAGAACATGAAACAAGTTGCGAAAGAAAGAACATTTCAAAACTTGTTAGACTCGCTTGCTAGATCATACAATCAAACAGATGCTAAGATCTTGTTTGAAATAATTAAAGCCGAGAATGTAATGGTGTACAATTGGCTTATTGGTGTGAACGATGAAAATCGTCGTTTTGAACATTGGATAACAGCGTATGCTCCGTGCCCTAGATTAGATATTAATACTTCTAATCTTGCTGAATGTTTTAACAACTGGATTAAGAGATTACGAGATAAACCAATAACAACACTCCTCGATGGTATCAGAGCAAAGATTATAACACTTCATGACAAGAATAGGAACATTGCTGAAAATCTAGACACATATTATTGTCCGAAGATGTTAAATACTGTGGCCCGTATCAACAGAGAAAGGAATCATCTAGAAATATTAGGAATTGATAGCAATACATACGAAGTAGTAGATCGTTCAACAAGTAGAACATATATTGTACGATTAGAAGACATGACTTGTACATGTTGTAGGTGGTACCATACTTATATACCATGTGTACATGTATTTTTTGTGTGTAGATATTCTAATATAAATATTCAAAGTTTTTATCATGCACTATTTTCTATGGAGAACCTGCGAAGCGTATATGAACCAAAAATGGAACCAATTCCAATTCCCTACAAGATTCAAGCACCTTTGGTAAGAGGAGAAATTGGAGTGCCAGACGTACGACGCAAAGCCGGCAGACCGAAGAAGAACCGCATCCAATCCCGGGAAGACAGGACTAGAGAACTTCGTTGCGGTAATTGTGGTATGATGGGGCACAACCGAAGGAGATGTACAAGTCAGCCAAGAGAGTAAAAGTTGCAAATGTACTGAAAAATATTGTACTGGCCTAACATTGTTACAAATTATAGTTACAAATAATAAAAGTTGACGAACTTGCTTTCATTCCAAACTTACAAATTTTGTCTTAGCCAAACATTGTTACAATGAAGACTTGCAAATAAGAATAAAAACATTCTATCTAGACCTCCGGCCCCTTACGGCAAGTTGTTTATAATTTACTCGTTCTCCAGGTCTAAGGCCTAGTCGGCTTCTCCGTTCTGCTGTATCTTCTAGATCCTGCTCGTCTTCCTCCTCTTCTTCCTCATCCTCATCTCCATCCTCATCCTCCTCCATCTCTTGAGTTTGGGTAGGTATCGGGGCTGATGGGGTGGAATAAATTTGTGTAAAAAAATCCATGTCTGGGTAGACATATGCTGGTGCTGGTGAGTATTGCTGGTAAAAACTGCTATCTCCAGCGTACTGGTGAGTACTGCTCCCTCCAGCGTACTGCTGAGTACTGCTATCTCCAGCGTACTGCTGAGTACTGCTATCTCCAGCGTACGGGTGAAAACTGCTCCCTCCAGCGTACGGGTGAAAACTGCTCCCTCTAGCGTACGGGTGAAAACTGCTCCCTCCGGCGTACTGATAAAAACTGCTCCCCCCCGCGTACTGGTCACTTGCCTCTCCAGCAACAGGCTCTCCACCAACAGCCTCTCCAGCAACAGGCTCTCCACCAACAGCCTCTCCACCAACATCCTCTCCACCATGCCTCCTATGACGACGGGAATGCCTCCGCCTAACGGTGCCGGTCGGATAATCGGGTGGAAGATGTGTATGTAATGGAGGCATTTCTGGTTCCCGTCCAAGACCCAAACGATGCACACGACTAACAAGTTCCTGCATAAGTACTAGGCCATGCTGCTCCGGGTATCTCTGGCGTTCGTGAAAATATTGTTCGTACTCACCACTCTGAATTATGAAATTTACAAATTGTCAGACCACATACCAAATAATATGAATATGTAATTTTAAACATGTAACGAAGTCATACCAAATCAGATACGCCATCGACAAAAGCACGCAAACTAGCATCATCTATGGCTCTACATTTGAACCTTTGTTCCTCAAAAGCGTAATGTCTGTTGCTTACACGAGGGCATCCCCACCATTGCCTATAAGCAACAGTACCAGCATCTGTAAATAAATGAAATTAATGTTAGCGAACAATTTATATGAATATGTAATTTGACAACCACGTAGTACGTTAGAACTTACATTCATCCGTAGATGCCATTAGGGGCATATTTCTCACACTATAATTCTCCTCCCGACTATTCCAACATGCAATTACACCATGGATTCTACTAATTGCATTGTCTGTACCGTAACTCATATAAGGTGGATCATCGGGAATTGTTTGTCTTCTCCCAAGTTGACGAAGAACACGGTCAGCCGGATGGTACATGGTATACCGGTCGTAAATAATATATGATCTATGCAAACTAAGATCATACGCCAAACCCTTCAAGTCTGGATCATCATCTCCCAATGTATAGGGAATCCATTTAACCTATTTAATGACAATCTATCAAAAAGTCTAGTAATGACATAAGTTAAATGAATTAAACAGGTAAATTATTAATTACCTCATGATGTTCCAGTATGTCAAATTGAGAACGATATAGTGATACGGCCTTATACTGACAATGTTATTGATCCACTACATCTATGGTCCATCATAAAGCAACCGGATAGACTCCAACATCACTAGTAATGCTAGTGACGGGTCTACCAATATAGAAATGCTCGTACGACCAAACCTGTGATTCAAAAAGCAGCCACAAATGTATAGTATGATACCAAAGCTCTAATTAATCTACATTCAAGGACTTAATGTTTACCTGAAGCAGTGACATACATCCACAAATATTGGTATTAGGTTTTGAAAACACATAATCCGTCAAACATCCGTATAAATGTGCTAAAGTGGCAGCACCCCAGGCATGTCGAGTGAGTTCCTTCAAATTATCCATAAATTGAAGAAGTCACACATTTATTTGATTTCCCGATGCATCTGGAAACAGAATTGCACCACATAAACAGAGCAAATATGCTCTAGTGCAACTAATCACCTGTAAATATTTTATTTTTTATTAATATTAATATTAAAATAAATTAAATCAAGAATTAATTTTACTTTAAAATACATACCCGCGATTCATCTACATCTACCTCGCCGTCAATTGTGCGATCTAGATCCATAAAGTTGCCGCGCAACCATGTTATCTTCACATAACTGGCATTTCCCATATCAGATGGAGGCATGATACCTAAATAACGTCGGATTAGACTAGCTGGAGTCTGTTGCGGATCAAAATATATAGGGTCTCCTGTAATAGGTAACCCTAATATATTTGCCACATCCCATAACGTGATAGTCATCTCGCCGACAGGTAGTTGAAATGTGTTTCGTTCAGGCCACCATCGCTCAACAAGACTTAAAATTAGATGCACATCATGTGTTAAAAATTTAATCCCATCTAAATAATGGAACCCAAATGAGCGCACCAAAGCCTTCTGTGCGCTGCTTAACTCCCATGTGCTATAGTTTCTCTCAGTCCGCCAATTTCCATGTTCCCGCGTTCGTAATTTAAGACTATGATCATATAACTACAAATAAAATATTTAAATTATGTTACAACTACGTTTATGTGAAATGTTACTTACTAGCAAGTCATACAATTTCAAATATATCTTTTAATTAAATATTTACCTTTCCATCAAATATTTGTGTGGATATGTGATTTACCCGTTCCTGTCTGATTTTGTCAGTCGTTGGCCTCCCCGGGATGCGTCCGTCGTTTTGATTATCCATCTGAAAAAATTATAAAAAATCTACAAATATATCAAATATATCAAATATTAAGAAGAACTAAGAGGAGAAGCTATTTGCTTACACAAAGAAAATGTGGTCCTGCTTGCAAAAAGAAGGTTGGTTACACAGAGGAGGAGAAATATTTGGGAGAGAAGAGTTCTGATGTGCTTGCTGGAGTAAAGTGAGGAGAAGGAAGAAGAAACTTGCATTTTATTATGGAAAATGGAACGGTCTCCAACAATGTGCATAGTCTACGAAACAACACAGTCTCCAAAATTTTGCACAGTCTCCAAAATTTTGCACAGACTACGAACAACACGGTCTCCCACATATCTGAGTCTAGCCTCCCTCTCCCTCCCAACCTAGCCAAACCCTCCCCCCCTCTCTCTCTCCCCTCTCTCACGAAATCCAAACAACCCCCCCTCTCTCCTTCCACTCACTGTCAGCCCCCCCCTCTCTCTTACTTTTCTTCTCTCTCCTTCCACTCACTGTCAGCCCCCCCCTCTCTCTTACTTTTCTTCTCTCTCCTTCCACTCACTGTCAGCCCCCCCCTCTCTCTTACTTTTCCCCCTCCTCTCTCTTCTCTCTTCACTCACTATCAGCCCCCCCTCTCTCTTACTTTCCTCCCTCCTCTCTCCTCCTCTCTCTTCTCTCGTTTAATGGGGACTGGGCCGCGCCAAGTGGGTTGGCGGGCTCGCCAACCCCACCGCCAACCCAGTTGGCGATCTCGCCAACTCACCCCCGCTTTTCCCCCTCCTCTCGGGCTCGCCACCCCCACCGCCAACCCAGTTGGCGCTCTCTCCTTCTTTCCCTTCTCTTTTGCTTCCTCCCTCACTCCAAACCGCCACGTCGCCACCACCGCCAAGTTAGTTGGCGCGATATCCCGTTCAGTAGAATTTTGGCAAACTTCTCCCCTCTCCCACAAATAGTATTAAATTCATCCCGTTGTACGAAAATTTCTGCTCAAACAACTCAAGCGGGCCATCAGGGGGTGGTGAAGACGATTCTGCGGACTTTCCTGGCAGATAAGGAAGCCGAGCTCCGGGATACCCAGGTGACCCTCCAAGCTGACATTCTGAACGGGGAGCTGACGGCTAAGGAGAAGCTCCTGATTGAGGAGGTCAGCATCATGAGACTGCAGGAGGAGATCAGTACGGCATAGAGGGCCAAATGCACCTGGCTCAAAGATGGAGACCGCTGTACCAAATTTTTCTACGATGTGATCCGTACTCGGCAGCACCGGAATAGCATTCCCAGACTTCTGAATGCTGAGGGACGTCTTGTGGGGGAACCGGTGGAGATTCAGGAGGCGGCCGTCAGATTTTACACTGACCTATATCAGCAAACGGACTACGCTAGGACGTTCCCAGCCCTTGTCACGAAGAGACTGGTGTCCAGCCATGGAAACAGGCTACTTCTGGCCCCTGTGAGGATGGAGGAAGTGGAAGACATTGTGATGAAGGCTAATCCCAACAAAGCTCCCGGACCTGATGGTTTCTCGTCAGGGTTCTTTAAGGGACACTGGGGTTTGCTTAAGGTCCCGGTACTAGCGGCGGTCCAGGAGTTCTTTGTGGAGGACAGGCTTCTGAAGGAGATGAACCATACATTCTTGACGCTGGTTCCTAAGAAGGAGGGAGCGACTTCTCTTGCAGACTTTCGACCCATTACGTGCTGTAATTTTCTTTACAAGATCATCACTTATCTTATGTGCAGGCGAATGGAGGAAATTATGTAGGGATTGGTGTCCCAGAATCAAGCTGCGTTCATCAAGGGACGGTCGATAGCGGAGCACAGCCTGTTAGCTCATGAGATGGTGAGGGAATTCAGCAAACCTGGGGGGATGAAGGCTTGTGTAAAGCTTGACCTCCGGAAAGCTTATGATACGGTCAACAGGGACTTCCTGTGTCACTTGATGCTTGCCATGGGGTTCGACGAGAGGTGGATTGAGAGGGTGAGGGAGTGCATCTGCTCCCCAACTTTCTCAGTCCTCATCCAGGGCACGCCACATGGCTACTTCAGAAGCAACATGGGGTTGAGACAGGGGGACTCCCTTTCCCCGTATCTATTTACTTTGGTGATGGAGTACTTTACTTGCATGATGGATACGGCAGTGCACAGCAAGAGGATCGTTCCCCTTTTCCGTCTGGTGAGCCCGATGGTTTCTCATTTGATCTATGCTGACGATTTATTGGTGCTCCTCCAGCCCTCCATGCGTGGAATGCGAGCACTCTCTGATATTATGGAGGAATTCGGACGGCTCTCTGGACTTCAGTTAAACAGGAAGAAAAGTAGAGTCTACTTCAGCTCCCGATGTACACAGCAGGAGGAGAGAGCCTTCGCCTTGGGAGTGGACAAAGGCGAGCTTCCAGTGAAATATCTGGGGGTTCCGCTGACGGTCAACTATGCCAGAGAGCAGGATTGTCACATCTTGGTGGATTTTGCTCAGAGGAGAGTAGAAGGCTGGCAAGCGGCGGGGCTATCATTTGGCGGTCGGATAGAGTTGGTGCGTTCGGTCATTGCGGGCATCACGATGTTCTGGATGCAGTCTATCCAGATCCCTATGGCCACTATTCGGAAAGTGGAGGCCCTTTGCGCCGACTTCATTTGGAGGGGAGGGATGCATGCGATCTCCTGGGACCAGCTTTGTAGGCCTCGGGAGCAAGAAGGAGTGGGGTTGAGGCCTCTCCATGCAGTCAGGAAGGCGGCTTGTGTGAAGATGGCCTGGAGATTCATCAAGGGGGGATCACTCTGGGCGGAATGGATGGCGAACAGATACCTGAGGAGGACTAACTTCTGGGCTTGCAGGATTGACAACAACTTCTCGGTCACGTTCAAGGCCATTCTGAGGTGTCGACCGGTGCTTCAGACCGCTATCTGCAGGAACATGAAGGACGGGACGACTATCGACCTCTGGCTAGACCCTTGGTTGGGTTCCAGATCCTTACTCGAGATATTGGGCGGACATCTGGACAGAGAAGCGGGCAGGGGGCTCACTTGCAGCCGGATCATCAGAGATGGAGGTTGGAGGCCAGAGGGATATCCATATACTGCTCAGTTTGCGGAGGATGTCCGCCGTATCACTATTGACGCTAGCCAGCATGAGGATTCCTGGAGCTGGTCCGGCCCAGGTACGGGGGGCGGGTCAGGCCTATTCTGCTTCCGCAGCTGCTATGATTTGGTCCGGACCCACCATGACCGGGCGGAGGAGGTGGACTTCATTTGGGGCAAGGGGGTTGCCCGTAAAATACAACTATGTGCATATCGACTTCTCCAGGATAGACTGATGACGAGAGACAGACTCCGCAGATTTGGGATTCAGATCCCGGATGCCAAATGTGTGCTATGTAATGAAGATGATGAATCTATGGGGCACCTATTCTTTGCATGCCCGATGGCCTGGCACATTTGGACTGAGCAGTGCGCGCAGCTACAAGGAGGAGTTGGGATGGACAGAGACATCCGGAGCATTCTCAGCTGGATTCGAGATCACAGTGGCCAAGATCCGGGGTGGGCCAGAAGAGCCAAAGTTCGTCTCGCCGCGTCTGCTTGGCATATCTGGAAGGAGCAAAACAGACGTATTTTCGAAGGCTTGACTACCCCCTCCATTGGAATTCTACATAACATAGAATTCGATGTATCTGTAATGGCCCCATAATATTATATTTTGGGGCCTGGGAAGTTGTGATATTATGTACTGTAATACCTTTTCCGCTATATGCGAGGAATAAATTTACCCTTATTCCAAAAAATATATATATATATATTGGAGGTGTCCTTTCTTCAAGTTGGGCCGTTGGGTGGCTTTGAGCCACGGCCCAACTTGAAGAAAGGACACCTCCAAATATATATATATATATATATATATATATATATATATATATATATATATATAGGGTCGTTCTACAATACATCCGCTGGAAATGGATGTATCGATACATCCGAAATTTGGACCGTTGGATGTTGATCCAATGGTTCGGATTGAATAATAGTGTAGAAACATCATTTAATGCTGATTTAGACTTTTGACCTGTTGGTAACTTGCTTTAGCAGGTCATTCTTCACTTTAATTTTTTCAATGAACACCCTAAATTAACTCATATTTACTCTCTCTTTCGTCCATCCAATTTAATATTTCATAATTTTTTTTGGTTACAGGCCGTCGTGGTGGTGGTGTTGGTGGTTGTGGTGGAAAGAGAAACGGAGATGAAGAAGGAAATAAGAATCGGTTCGGATCGCGTCGAACGTCGTCGAGCCCTCCTAGAACAACGAGGAGTACCAGCTGCGCCGAGAAGAATCGGTCCGCTTCGCGTCGGACGTCGTCGAAACCTCCTCGAACAAGGAGAAGTACCAGCGGTGCTGCTCTAATTTTACTGTCCATGCCATTGTCAGAAATTTTATTTTTCATTTAATAATTTAATATTTTGTTAATAAAGCTACATGTCATGGTGGTGGTGGTGAATTGAGGAAACCTGCTTCTGAGGTCGGGCGGATTATTTTTTAACTTTTTTAAAGATAATATTTTCGATGAGAATATTTTTTTGGACGGAGAATGGCCATTCTCTTTACTTTTAACACGGAGAATGGCCATTCTCTTTGCTTTTAATACGGCGAATGGACGGAGAATGGCCATTCTCTTTGCTTTTAACACGGCGAATGGACGGAGAATGGCCGTTCTCTTTGCTTTTAACACGGAGAATGGCCATTCTCAAGGAGAATGGCCATTCTCCGTTCCTTTAACATGGAGAATGGCCATTCTCCGTTCTTTGAAAACGGAGAACGGACACTCTCTGTGCTTTTAACAAAGTATGGTACATTTAGGACTGGAAATGTTCAAGTATCTCATATTTTTTTAACCAAATATTTACAGTATTTTTAATATCATTTACCATAGTACATTCATTTAATATTAAATCATTTTCAAGAAAATCCGAATATCATTTTATCAGGCTTCCACTGTATGGCTGAACAAAATTTCTTGCGAATGTTTGAATATAATTAACCTACTATCAAAGAGAATTTTTCTTACATTATATTATGAATTACACTGGCATCGACTTCATACTGATGGCATCGATGTACTGATGGCAATAACAAAGGATGAACAGGCAGGATTACAATTATGTTTCAGCAATAACAAGGGATGAACATGCAGGATTACAATTTTGTTTCAGCAATAACAAGGGATGAACAGGCACTGGCATCGAATTCATACTGATGGCATCGATGTAATGATTTTTTACAGAAAGCAAAACACATTACAATCAAATAAAGTTTTAGTGATCCCAGGAATACATCCGTAATTAGGCCACCTGTAAACCCTAGGAATGCACCCAGGACTCATGAAATCTGTGATGGACATCTGCAAATCGAAGGAATACACCAAAATATTAATATCATCTATGAAGGCCAACTGCCAACCAAATAAACGCTTCAACCAAAAAATTATAATCAAATTAAGTATACTTCATTCCAAGTCCAATAAACTGCATAATTCACGTTACAGTAATCTGCCCAATCCACGTTAGTAATTCAATATAGAACGTGCATAATTCACAATATAATAATCCAAATAAATATCAGACCTACTCTAAATTCAAGACCATATTATATTTTCAAAATAAATTACGAACTATGCACTTAGTACAAGCGAAAAGTTTAGTCTTACAATATTTCAAACACAAAATTTAGTTTGACCGCCATGACCAACAAATATTCAGAACCATATTACAAGTCAAATATTACTTCCAAATTGAAATAAGAGACATTCAAAACTCAAAAGATGAATCTTCATAGCCATCTCCATCTTCTTCTTCTTGTTTCTTTTTTTTTCCTACTTCTTCTTCTTTCTCAAAATATCCTTCACCTACACCTTGAGGGACGGATTAAGAAAAATTATAGTCAGTATGGACTCACTGTATATGTAGAAATGACATCCAGAAACATAAATAGAAGTATCAAAGTGATGGCTAGCATTAAAGTGTCAATGTGCACAGTGTGTATTTTTACATAAGAGTTTGGGCTAGCCCCATTTACCTTCTTCACGAGGGAATGAAAATCTTATTCTTGGTCAGCAAATTCAACCTCTATCTGGTTAATCTTATCCATAATCAATTTCTGGTTGTCGGATATAGTCTTCATCTCTTTGAAGACATTCTCAAAGTTTGCAGCAACAAAATTGTATAGATCATCAACCCTGTCCTTAGTATTTTTGATTCCATAAGTTGATGGTTTTCCAGATGTTGATGGTTTGCTTGCAGCTGCTGCCCGTTTTCCAAACATTCGAGTGAAGGTTAGTTTTCTCATGGGGCCTTTGTTTTTAATATAAACATCCCCTGCTAAGCTTTGGACAGAATGTTTATTAGCCATCGAGCATACAAATCCTCCGAAAAGGAGAGCTGTCCTTGCAGTTGGTTTTCCCACGAGATGCATCATTCTACTGAACATGTAGGAACCTATATCCATCCTTTTTTTCTTCCCCATATAATAAAGAAATTTTACTCTCTCGGAATGGATGGAAAACTCATGTCCAGTAGGGTTGAGTGTTTGAGATACGTAGGCATGCAACAATTTATACAAAATTTTTAATTGATCTTTGTATACATTTTGAGGGGTCTTGGCACCCATTAAAACACCTGTAATCTCATGAATTGCATCCGTCATGGAAACATTATCAATATCTTCCATATCAAACTCAGGAACTGGATCAAATCCATAAAATTCGTTGATGATAGCAGCATTTACCCTAATCAGTTTCCCTCTCAGAAACACCAGTGGTTGATCCTCTTCTTTTTCTTTAATTTCAGCCGGAAGATTTGAGTAAAATTCTCTTACTATTGTTTGGGAGATTTTCTCAAGACAGGATTTTTTCAGTTTCTCCAATTGATAGAATTTTAATATATCTAGGAAAGCTTCGTCTTCGACATCATCCATCTTAATTGATCTTTCATGCATAACAGCCTTTTTCTTGAAATATTTAATGTAAATCTTCTTAGTTTTAGAGTCTTTAAATTTTTTTACCGCCTCTCCAGCCTGGGACTTATTTGATGATTGCTCTTCCTCTTCATTTTCCTCTTCTGATGAGGATTCAAAATCCACAGAGTACGCTGATGACTCTGTATCCGTTGCCACCTTAGCCTTCGCTTGAGTACGCCTTCGATCTTCATAAGTTGAGTCTTCCGACGACTCTGTATCGAAGATAGATTTTCCGGTCTTTGTCGAGCAATGAGTGTTTTTAGCCTTTTTTGCACGTGACTTGGCTGCCGCCTCCGCTTTCATCGTCGCTGCCGCCGCCGCTGCTTCCGCCGCTGCCCTTTCGGCCTCTGCCCTAGAGAGCATAATCTTGGTTTTCGCCGCCCTTGCAAGTTCTGCCCTTCGGGCCTGTATCGCATCCCTTTGTGGATTCTTTCCCTACGGCGACAGTTGTTGTTTCTTCGACGACATTTTGATTAGAAGAGGGTTTGTGAGAGGGTTTGGAAGAAGGAAGAGGGTTTGAGAGAAGAAGAGGAAAAATTCGACCGTCTTATGTGACCTTGGGAAGTGGAAAAAATTAGAATAGTTTTGAGTCTTAAATTAAATTTATTACTATTATTACTAGTATAAGACGGTCGATTTTATTACTATTAAATTTAAAAAACTACTTTCCAAAATTAAATTTATTACTATTATTACTAGTATATATCCATGTGAAATTACTACATAAACCTTTGGGATTTTGAGACCCTAATTTTAAAAACTACTTTCCAAAATTAAATTTATTACTATTATTACTAGTATATATCCACGTGTTCCGTATAAATTATTGAAAAATTTGGCAGAAAAAACGTGGTGGAAATATGTTTATTTAAAAAAATTTGACAGCATATTTAAGAATGTGAAGTTTAATCTCAATATTTCCATTTTTCGAATATTTGATTAAATTTTTGAAAATAAGAAGACTATGTACTTGAAAAGAGTAAAATTGAAACACTCAAAGTTGTCCTCTATTTTACTTTGTAATCATATTTAACATGGATTTGACGACAAGATTGACGCTGGCAGCATAATCAATTCTATGATGTAACAAGTCATTGATGGGGATATCGTCGCTGATATATGGATTTGACGTAACAATATTTGTTAATTATAAAGAGCAATGCTATAGTTAGCAAATGGGTGTAAGTTGTAAGAAGGTTGTAAAAGTTTGATTGTAGCCGAAACCAAATTGAGTTAACAAAATATTATATTTCATTAAATCCCAGCTTCGTCGCCGGAACATTCTCCGGAGAAGTATACAAGAGGAGGACAAAAAACTGTAAAAAATAAAAAAGAAAAAGAAAAAAAAGAGGTCTAGCCCTCACTGGCCTCGCGGAGGATCTCCACAAAGTCCTGCAAGGTGCGCACACCCGCCCTATGGCACAGGCGGCGAAATGCTTCCCTCTTCTCCAGAGAATCCCGTTCCTCCGGAGTGATCGACAACAGGTCAAAGTTGGGCGCCGGATGAAGAGGTCGAGCGATGACCTCCAGTGACAACCCGCAGGAGGTCAGGAAGTCCGCAGCCGCTGCCAGCCAGTCATGGGCCGGAGGCGACGCAGAGGGTGCTCCATGCGGAGAGGCTCGACGACGACTGAAAGAAGACTCTGGCAATGGTTTCCACCCAGATGATCTTTTTGGAGCCATGTTAAATGTGCAACCTACTCAGATGAATGGGGACCCCTATGTATATATATATACACGTTCCTAACCGACTCTTCTTATTCCTTATTGGAAGTTGGAGATATAATGCTACAGTTACAACCAAATGCTTACAACACTCTTACAACCTTCACCCATTGCTGACATGTAGGCCATGGCCCACATGTCAGCAATGGGTGAAGGTTGTAAGAGTGTTGTAAGCATTTGGTAGTAGACTTAGCATTATTGATGTCTTTCCAGGCTTAGTTGGTTGTGCTGTTTGGCTTTTACATGGAAGGCCTAGGTTCGAGTCTGGTGTTTGGGTTCTGTAGAAATTTTCTATTGTTAACATTTTTTGGGTGCTATTATATGCTTTTAACTTAGTATGGAACAATTTTTGGGACTGTTAATGGCCATTCTCCGTTCCTCTAACACGGAGAATGATACATTTAGGACGGAGAATTGTACATTTAGGACGGCGAATGATACATTTAGGACGGAGAATGGTAAATGTAGGACGGAGAATGATACATGTAGGACAGAGAATGGTCCATATAGGACGGAGAATGGTACATTTAGGACGGAGGTAGGACGAAGAATGATACATGTAGGACGGAGAATGGTACATATAAGACGGAGAATGGTACATTTAGGACTGTTCTGTAGGGTTGTAAATTTTAAATAGTTTGGCTGTTTAGTTTTGTTTTAAATCTATATAAATTGGTTTTGAAGGCTCGTGAAGATGAATTAGTTTGGCTGTTTGGCTGTTAATGGTCATTCTCCGTTCCTCTAACACGGAGAATGGTACATTTAGGACGAAGAATTGTACATTTAGTACGGCGAATGGTACATTTAGGACGGAGAATGGTAAATGTAGGACGGAGAATGATACATGTAGGACGGAGAATGGTCCATATAGGGCGGAGAATGGTACATTTAGGACGGAGGTAGGACGAAGAATGATACATGTAGGACGTAGAATGGTACATATAAGACGAAGAATGGTACATTTAGGACTGTTCTGTAGGGTTGTAAATTTTAAATAGTTCGGCTGTTTAGTTTTGTTTTGAATCTATATAAATTGGTTTTGAAGGCTCGTGAAGATGAATTAGTTTGGTTGTTTGGCTGTTAATGGCCATTCTCCGTTCCTCTAACACGGAGAATGGTACATTTAGGACGGAGAATTGTACATTTAGGATGACGAATGGTACATTTAGGACGGAGAATGGTAAATGTAGGACGGAGAATGATACATGTAGGACGGAGAATGGTCCATATAGGACGGAGAATGGTACATTTAGGATGGAGGTAGGACGGAGAATGATACATGTAGGACGGAGAATGGTACATATAAGATGGAGAATGGTACATTTAGGACTGTTCTGTAGGGTTATGAATTTTAAATAGTTTGACTGTTTAGTTTTATTTTGAATCTATATAAATTGGTTTTGAAGGCTCGTGAAGATGAATTAGTTTGGCTGTTTGGCTGTTAATGGCCATTCTCCGTTTCTCTAACACAGAGAATGGTACATTTAGGACAGAAAATTGTACATTTAGGACGGCGAATGGTACATTTAGGACGGAGAATGGTAAATGTAGGACGGAGAATGATACATGTAGGACGGAGAATAGTCCATATAGGACGGAGAATGGTACATTTAGGACGGAGGTAGGACGGAGAATGAAACATGTAGGACGGAGAATGGTACATATAAGACGGAGAATGGTACATTTAGGACTGTTCTGTAGGGTTGTGAATTTTAAATAGTTTGGCTGTTTAGTTTTGTTTTGAATCTATATAAATTGGTTTTGAAGGCTCGTGAAGATGAATTAGTTTGGCTGTTTGGTTGTGTAAATAGATTTTAAAGGGTTGTGAAAAAGAAACCAATGTTTTCGTATCGATCACCATTAATTATGGTGAATGGCACTGATACCACTAATATGAGTGGAATTTGCACCGCCAGAATTCATTTTGAATAAGGTAAAATCTGTGTTGGGAAATGGCGAAATCTCTTGGATATGATTACACTGAGATGTTGTATTAATGGTAAAATCTGTGTTAGAAAATGTCGAAATCTCAGAAGTGAGCCGTCTTAGGCGTCATTATATCACAGTCCATTTTATTTATAAAAAAATTAATCATGTAAAAAATTAGTATTGACAAAAGTAAAATTTTGTCAAAATGGAGAATCGAACTCATAAAAAATATCTTGTATGTAGACTAGTGAAAAATATAAAGAAATGCATGCATGCATGCATGCTAATGTTTTCACCATTCACCCCAGGAATGATATATGATATCTAAATCATTATACATCTCGTATACAGGTTCCCCTAGTACTGGGATTACATTATCAAAGGGTTTTTTAAACGTCTGTATTGAGTAACAAATTTTCCAGAGTTCGTCGTCGAAGATCACGTTGAAGCACCCACGTATGTCGAGCACGCGAAGACCCTTGCAGTTGCATATGATAGATCGCAGCGTGTCTCCATTGAACATGCCGAATCCCATATGTAGGTGCTCGAGACGCGGCATCGAATCAGCCACGACCTTTCCCTCCACCTCGTTTTTTGTGTCCAGCAAGAACATGTTCCTGAGCATAAAATCTGGAGGGGGCATGTTCCTACTCAGCTTGACCAGACGGCGACAATACTTTCCGGCAGAAAATATTCCAGTCGACGTAATATAGAGGCAGTAGCTAATGTCCAGTTCTTCCAGCACAGGGAGAAACTCCAAGTGTCTCACGAAAGTTTCATCACTCACGTCGCACTTCGGAATGCGCAACACCCTTAGAAATTTTCCACTGTATTATAAAAATGGGAAAACATCAATAGAAATTAACAAAAGTATACGTAAAATTTTGTAATAGAAAAAATAAAGTATTAGAATAAGACCAAATAAAATTTTGCACTGGCCTTAAACATGCAAAAGAGAAGGCTGCTTCGTCGAGCTTGTACGCGGAGAAGGACCCTAGATATCCCTCACTGCGAGCCACGAGCTTCATTACGGTCAAACTAATCTCAGCGGTTTGCTGGGTCCTCCGGAACCACTGTACCAAGTCGACGTTAGACCAATAGTCTAAGGGACCGTTGACCGCCTTCCACCACGAACGGCAAACTGGGGCCACGTTGCACATTATCTCGTCCGCCGGCATCCCCGACAGTACCAGTATCATCGAGAGAATCTCGATAGGGATAACGGCCCATCCGCTGCAGTTGATCTTGCTCCTCTCCATTGCGACTGTTCTTCTTCTTCTTCTTTCCTTTGTTTCTCTCTAGTCGGATGGGTTCTATTCTTTGGAAAAGGCTATTTAACCCCTCGTTTAGGGGGGTGTAACCCGCTCGTGGAGGGGTGTGACCGAACAAGGCACAAATCTATTTGGAAATAACGGTAATGCCACTGTATTAATATTAGCAATTAGTCGTTTGGGCTCCCAACATATTTGGGTGATGCCATCTCCCATTATGTGACATCTGACATGTCAGATGACATAACAGCTGACATGGCAGATGACATAACAGCTGACATAGAAAATTTTAACCCCAAAAATTAATTATCCAAATTTTTTTAATGTTAATGTTAATGTCAATATTAATATTAATATTAATGTTAATGTTAATGCTAATGCTAATGCTAATGTTAATGTTAATGTTAATATTAATATTAATATTAATGTTAATATTAATGTTAATATTAATTAATGCTAATTTAATATTAAATTATTTATTTACTATTAATGTTAATTTTAATATTAATTTTATTGTTAAATTTTGTCATGTCAGCTGTCATGTTAGCAACCATGTTATATGCCACATAATGGAAGATGGTATCACCCAAATTTTTTGGGAGCAAATAGCATTTTTGTAATATTAGTTTTAATTATATTGTAAATTTTAAATTAACAGAAAAGCCAATGTAGATTTAATATTAATGCTACTGTAAAATTTTCCCGATCATGCCTCGATACTTACGTTTGTCGACCGAGTTACCGTCTTCATCATTATCAAGTTTTCACCCGAATCATCGTCCTCGCTGGGGCGTGATGTCACATTTAATCTGGAGTTGCGCTCGTGCAAGGCAAGATAACAGATTCATAATAGTGTTTATAGCTCAAATTGATAACATAAGCAGCAGAAGGAAAACGTAGTATACAACAAGAATATCTTTTATTGATAATGAACTGAAGGTTACAATGGCTCTGAATAGCCCAACTTAACATGCCAATTGGCTACAACGCTCATGATCTCTCTAGCTCACAAAGGAGTATATTGTTCCATACATTATGCCTCTTTATAGCCAACAAGTAGTCTTCGGCTGAACATCTCCATGTCGCAAGTCCGAACGCCAATGCGGTAGCTCCTCTTGAACGCTAAGGACTCCATGCCTCGACACGTCCAAGCCGAGCCCCGCCTCGAGCCGAACATATCCTGAACTTGTCCACTATCGTGTCCCTGCGGCAGATACAGTTAGACATAATCTTAACATAAACATAGTGATCGTGCTCATCTATGTCCCATTTCGCCTAGCCTGCAAGGTTAAAACTTTACATAAGAAATCATATCATTTCACTCAACCAACCAACCGTAAACTTAACCATATGCATAAGGGTGGCAGGCCCTGCGCCTGCACCCAGCGCTAATCTCAGCCCACCGGCCCTATCTATATGAAGGTCACGGTATTTCGCACCGAAATGCATCTTTGGCATCCTTATGTGTAAGACTATGATCGCTTCGATACGGGATGCTAGCCCAATATCCGAAGGATCCCAAACTTACTGATATCATAGCTTATCACAACACTGGACGGTCGCAACCCGTCCTAATGATGTGCACCATAAATACCATACATAATTCCCTCCTTTGAACTACTCGGTTGAATTAAGATGATGTGCACCATAAATACCATACATAAATACCAACACTTGACGGTCGCAACAATATAATAGCTTATTGGGTATATTATATTAACATTGCTTGTCCTCCATTCGGAGTTGACCGTTCTCGACAAGTTTTGATATTATAACTGTTGTCAGATAGTAGAACTAGACAGCGTTCTACGTCGTTTCTGCGGTGTAGGCTGGGACGCTGTCACGCACTCATGCCCTTACTCCGGGTGCGGGTCGTAATAGGGTGCGCGAGAAAAAAATAATGTCGCTACCGATTCGGTTGGGACCGATAGGTCGGAATCGGCCGGGTCGATCGAACATGAACGGTTGAATTAAGATCCATTCCACGTTATGGAATGGCTTCTCTGAAACCAAGTCCCATATTCAGCGGGTTGTAGGTGATCACGTAGGCGACGTCAGCGCAGCCAACCAGTCGCTCGTTGAAGCAAGTCTAAGGCGAGTGGCTGACCTCCTTCGCCTCGTCCCTCTTCGATGTCACTGACATCACAAGCCATCCTGGACGTATAGCTTTGTTAATCGGGGTCCTTTCAACGCAAGTAGCTAGCTCCGATGCAAGTCTCCGCTTAACCTGTGCTGAAACCTTATGCACGACTATACCCTGTTTCCTCCTAGGTCGAAACGGTCCCGTGGCCCCGGGTTGCTGATCGAGGAAACTACCGCTTTGTCGACAAGTTGTCCATAACCGTGCGAAGACATATTTTTCTTTTAGTTATTAAGACATAGCCTACATTATCTTTGAAAACTCAATCCCTTTTCCGTGTTTGTGCCCTTGCATTTTTCTTTTCATTTGCAACAACATTATCTATTTACCTAGGAAGGGGGTCGAGAAGAGGAGGGTCAGCCACTCACCATGAGTTTACTTCAGGCGAGAGAATGGATCTTAATTCAACCGTTTCCGTTCGATCGAGTCAATCGATTCCGACCTATCGGTCCCGACCGAATCGATAGCGACAATGTTCCTTTCTCGCGCACCCCGTGGACGGAGTATGGGGCACGATGTAGGGACGGGGCACTATAGCTATAGACTAAGATGTCGTCTATGAACACTATCACGAACTGATCCAAATAGTGCATGAAGATACGATTCATGGGGTCCATGAATACGGCTGGCACACTGGTCGCTCCAAATGGCATAACAAGGAAATCCCAATGTCCATACCTCGATCTGAATGATGTCTTCTGGATGAATTTCTCTCTGACTCTGATCTGATGGTACCCTCATAACCGCAAGTCAATATTCGAGAATACAGCCGCTCCCTTGAGCTGATCAAATAAGTCATCAATGTACGATTATCAACACATAATTTTGACGTACCATCCTTCTTCTTCACAAGAAGCATCGGTGCTCCCCAAGGCGATCCACTAGCACGAATGAATCCTTTGGTTCTGATTTCTTCAATTATCTTGTACAAGATTTCCAACTTTGAAGGTGCCATCCTGTAGACTCTCTCCGATCCTGGTGCCGTCCCTGGAATCAAGTCGATGGTGAAAACTCTGCCTCACCGAAAAATGAAAACTCTAACTCACCGGGAATACCAAAAATAATCCTGCCAATATGGCAGTCTATTCTTGTGTATTGCTCCTTCAACCAATCCATTCCTAGGCCAAGGGACCGATTCGGCCCGCAGCAAAAGGGTCGTCGTCTAACCCAGCTATAGTCCGTGATGGCTTGACATTGCTAGTGGCCTTCATACCCTTTCGCTGCTTAACAAATGCACGTGACACGGGACGGTGCTTGCTATACTTTGATAGCCCAATAAAACTCTTTTCTAATGTGTTCGTGCAACGACTTGACAAGCTAGGGCTACGTCAAGCCTTGCATCGAGGGAACGTGCTGTGCACGCGTTCGACTTGAACAATCAAGTTCTTTGGGTGCATAGACTTAAGCAAGAAGCAGTGAAATACGACTTAAACTACGGGACAAGCGAATGTTAATATTAATTGTAGTTCCAATTACATTTTAACTAAAAAAGAATACAATTTTAACTTTAACTAGTTTTAAGTAAATGTTAAATCAAAAACTATTTTAAATTTTAGTATTAATATTAGTTTCAATAATATTGTAAATTTTAAATTAACAGGAATGCTACGGTATTAGAAACCTAGCTAGTTGATGTCACGTTGCTCGGGGCCCGGTTAGTGTTCGTCTAAACTCGTACGTGCGAACTAGTTATTAGTAATGATAACCAAATTGAATTTTAAGTTTAAAAATCTAGTCATCTCCCACACTCTCTTTCTCTCTCTATCTCTCTTCTCGGGTTCTCTCTAACAGGTTGGGTTCCTTACACAACAGCCCGTTAGCATTAAACTGCTTGCATGCGTTATCCTACACAATTAAAAAACACTGATACCATATCATTAGAAGAGTAAAAGTTGTCTTGGAAGTCGTTAAAAAAATTACTTGTATTGTCTTTTCAATACTTTTTGCATGGAGATGACTTTTTAAACTTTGTCATTTGTGAATATAGCGCCTATGCAAGTTATTGTCTTCTGCCTCATGCACTAGGATACACAACACAAACAAGACAATAGGATTCGTAGCATTAAATGCTGCTGCATGCGTATCTACAGAAGATGGCCACGTGGGGAGATTGCTGTTGATGCTTCCTCATGCGTTATTAGCTACACAATTTATAATACATGTA